>ML014214.1:0-66394 GCA_003615045.1 Caulochytrium protostelioides | reverse complement strand
GACGGCGCCGGGGCCGCCGCCGCCGCCGACACAGCCGACCATCGCGTCGCAGGCGCGCGTGGCCGCCACTCAGCCGCGGCGCGGCGGCGCGGCGCGCGACGCGCAGGAGGCGCCGGAGCCGGTGGGCCCGCAGTATGCGCCGCTGCCGGAGGAGGACCGTGTCGAGATCCTGGACTCGCTGCGGGCGCAGCGCGACCGGCTCTGCCGCGACTTCGGCAAGATGAGCCTGTGTGTCGACACGCTCGGCAAGATCAACCGCAAGCTCGCGCTCGAGAACGAAATCAAGGCCGTCGAGGCCGACATCCGCAAATTCGAGAACCCCAACATTCTCATCGTCATTTAGCGAGGACGGCGCCTTCAGGGGCGATGCTCTCCATGTATAAAAATATCCAAAAACACACTGAGAGGATAGGCCAGCATACTTGAATGAAGCGTTAGCTTTCAAGCAGGAGACACTAGGTCAACGACGAGGACCAGCAGGCCCCATGACCCTGTCGCCACCGGTTGATTCGACACAGCGGGACGACCAGGTAGGAAGTTCGAGAATTCCGCCGAAGCACTTACGTCGGGGAAGCCCCTCATCCACCGGCGGTCACGGCATGCATGCGGTCCGGGCCGTAGAGGGCGGCGGCGCACAGCGCGAGGTCGGCCGCCTTGCCGCGGGCATACACGACCGTTTCGCCGTCCGTGACGCGCAGCACCGTATCGCCCGCCGCCGGCGCTTTCGCGGGATCCAGCGAGGCGGTCAGGGGCAGCAGCAGGATCCGCTGCGCGGGGCGTAGAGCCTTGATCAGCTCATACGTCGCGTCCGGCGGCGGGCCCTCGACCGGCACGTCGGCGATGCCGAGCTGCTGCATCAGCGCCGCGAGCCCGACGGCGTCCGCGACGGTCGCGGGCGCCACGCCGAGCGACGCCGTCGACGCCGACGCCGCCGCGAGCCCGCCCGGCGGCATCGGCAGCGTCGCCGCCGACGCCGTCGTGCTGGCGCTCGCGCTGGCCGTCTCGCGCTCGGCGTGCGACGCGTGGCTGTGACTCGACGTCGGGCGGGCTGTCACGGCGGTATGCGTCGCGGCGCGCGGCAGCCGCGCGGCGGCGGCGGCCGGTGTCAATGCGCGGCACAGCGCCAAGCAGTCGGTGAAGACCATCAGCACGAGATCGCGGCCGGACGCGCCGTGGAGGCCGAGCCCGGCCAGCGTGTGCGCCGCCGTCCCGGGGACGCCAGCCGCGCCGTCGTCCGCCGCCTCACTCGCCTTGTCACGGTCGCTGCCGCTCGGAAACTTCTTGCCGAGCCACGTCTCGACCACGGCGTTAATCTGCACCCGCCGGAAGCGCGGTTGGGCGCTGTCAAGCGAGGCGGCGCCGACGGCGAGGCACGGGTCGGCGTGCGGCGCGCGCGTCTCCCACTCCACGAGCTTCACCACGCGCAGCGGCACGCAGCGCACGAACCGCCGCGGGGGCTGCCCCGCACCGCTGCCGTCGCATGACGCCGTCGCGGTCGCCGGGTCCGATGCGGGCAGCAGCAGCTCCTTGCCGACGGACGCGGGCCGCAGCTGGATATGGCTCGTGATTTCCTGGACGCGGGCGGCGACTTCGGACTGGCGCTTCAGCTCATTGCAGGCCACGATGCGGGCGCCGAGGGCCGCGATCGCGCGCGCCAGCTGCGCATGGTCCGGGTGGTCCGTCGGTGTATACTTCATGATCTGGTCTAGCAGCAGCCGGTATCGCAGCAGCCGCTGGACGGGCAGAATCAGGAACGCCGGCAGCGAGATCTGCGTGTGCTGCGGCTGCGCTTTGGCGGCCGCCATGAACGCTTTCAGCTTCTTGGCATAGCGCTTGCGCTGCGGGAGCGGGAGCCGCGTCAGGCGGCGCCCATCGGCCATGCTGGCCGTGACAAAGACGCCGTCGGGCGCGGCGACGGGCAGGGTCGCCAGCGTCGCGGCCGTCAGGCCGCCCGCGCGCTTGCCGCCGTCCCGCGCCGCCTCGCGAGCGCTGCTCACCGACCCGCCGCCCCCCGCGCCGCTGCCGCCGCCGCCGCTGCTGCCGTCGGCAAAAGCATCCATCATGTTCAGATACGTCAGCGCGGCGTCGTAGTTGTTCAGGTAGACGGCGTACATGGCAAACCGCTCGGCCGCCGCGACGAAAAGGGGACCCAGCCGCGCGTCCGCCTCGGGTGGGACGGCGTCGGCCCAGGCGCCGGCCTCGGTGTGCCGCGGGACGGCGGCCTGGACGGCCTGGCGCAGCTCGGGCAGGATCCAGTGGGCGTGACAGGCAAAGATGGCCTCGAGGTTGGCAAAGATGGCGCGCGCCTCGGCTACGGGCAGCACGTCGGCCGCAGCAGCTTGGTTGATGGTGCCGAACGTCGGCGTTGCCGACGGCTCGAGGACTAGCGGTTTCACATACAGATCGCGGAGGGCGCTCAGCTGCTGGACATACGTTTCCTCGGTCGACAGCAGCTCCAGCAGCACCTGGCGGCGCTTCCGCTGGCTCGCGGGGTTGACGGTCTCGTCCGACGGCGAGGCGGCCGCCGGGGACTGAGCATCGGGACGCGCGGGTGACAGGGCATCGGCCGACCGCGCGACGGGGTCCGTGAGAGCGCCAAAGGCCTGCACGCGCACGTCCAGATCATAGGCGTCGCGGAGCCATGCGAGCAGTCGGCGCAGCGGCACGACCGCCGCCGCCGCCACCGTCGCCGCCGGCGGCGGCGGCGTGCCACGCGCCTCGGGACCGCTCGGCCACGTGCGCGCCGCGAGGTCGGTCAGCGCCCGATCGACCGAGCCGCCGATGCCACGGGCACTCACGAGACTGCCGCGGCTGCCGCCGCCGCCAAGGCCGACGGCTGAGGCCGACGACGCGGCGCCGGCGCCGCTAAGGCCGAGATGGGTCTGGGCAGCGGCGAGCCGGGCTTCGAGTGACTTGCCCACGGGCGCGCCGCTGACGAGGGCGCCGCCGCCGGCGGCGGGAGTCACGAGGCTCGCGCTGCTGTTGGCGCGGTTCACGTAGGACAGCGGCTCGACAAACATCTTGGCGAATGGCGCCGGCCAGCGGTTGCCGTCGAGGATGAGCATGCGCAGCGCGGCGCCGTCGGCGGGGTCGAGCAGGCCGAGGGACGGCGGGAGCGCCGTGAGCTGGTTCTGCGCCACGTTGAGGGTCTGCAGGGCACGCAGCGGCGCAAATAGATGCGGCGCCAGGGTGGCAATCGCGTTGCGGGAGACATCAAGGACGCGCAGCGCCGTGCAGCCACTGAGCTCCTTGGGCAGCGTGATGAGCTGGTTGTCGCGGAGCAGCAGGTACTGCAGATGGACGCACGACGCGAGCCCGTCCGAGGGGAGGTGCAGCAGGCCGTTCTCGCTCAAGTCAAGCAAGACAAGGTGGCGCAGTATGCGGAAGAAGTCGGACGGCAGGGCGGTCAAGAAGTTGGCGTCGAGGTGGACGTGGGTCAGCCGGATGCCGGTCGTGTATGCCGGCGCGAGCTGCGGTAGTGACTTCATACTGAGCATCGACCAGTGCAGCAGCGCAGGCATGCCCAGCGCCGTGGCAGCGCCGCGCGGCGATCGCTGGGACCGGGGGCGGCGGAGGGGCGGTGACCCATCGGCGACCTGTAGCTCCCAACTGGCGTCGTGCGAGAGCACGTGCACGCCGAGATGCGCGAGGTGGGCCAGCTGCGCCTCCGTCGGCGGTGCGACCGCCGCGTCGTCATCAGCATCGCTGTCGGCATTGGCATCCGCACCCGCCACTATCAAAAGAGACGCGCGCGACGCCGGACCCGTGGCGCCGGCGGGCGCGGCCCGCGGCGGCGGCGGCGGCGGCGTCATCGGCAGGATAGCGGCGTCCGAGAGCGAGTCCATGCGCTGCGGCATCGCGTAGGCGTTGCGCGGCGGCGGCACGGGCGTCTGCGACGGACGGCGCGAGGACGCTGCGCCACGTGCCGGGGGCGCTTCGCTCAGCGACAGCGCGGCCGTCGAGACGTTGGTGGACGCGGCCGCCGAGGCCGCCGCTGGCGCCGATGCCACGGGCCGCTCGCGCCGCAGCGAAGCGGACGCCGTGGCGGGCGCGAAATCATCCGCGCTCAAGGCGAGGTCCGACGGGGGAATCGCGACAGGAATCGACGGCGCCGCGCCCGAGCACGACGGCCGGAACGAGAGGGACGCGGCAGTCGCAGCGACGTCCCTCAGTGATTCAGTGCGCAGTACGGGCGACGGTGCTTGAGACGTCGATGCGGTGCGCCCCGTCGCCGTCGTCGTCGCGGTGGTCGCACGCGCGCCGGGCGTGGTGGCCGGCTCGGACGCCGTTGGCGTCGGCAAGGACGGTCGGCGGCGCGCCGCGATGCCGGCCGTTTCGGCGGGACGCGTCGCGGCGCCTTGGTTCGATGCCGACGCGGCCGGACTCGCCGGCGTCACAGGCGCATCGTGCGTTCGCGGTTTCGTCTGCCGGGGCGACGAAGGCGAAGCCGCGGTTGACGCCACTGCGGACGGCCGGGCAGGCGTCACGGCGGCGGAGGACGCCGACGGTAGGCGCTGGCGGGCCGGCGACGGCGACGCGGAGGACGCCGGCGAGGTCGTTACCGACGCTGCGGCTGGCGTCGACGGCGCAGGCTGCTTGAGCGGACGTCGTGGTGGTGAGATCTTGGAAGTCCGCACGGGCGGCGGCGTCGGCGCCTCGCGCGGTGCTGCCGATGCGGCGGGCGTCATGCGGCGCGAAACGGATGGCGACGACGACGGCGAGGAGGCCGGCGAGGGCGACGACGACGACGCTGCGGCAGTCCGCGAGGACGTCGTCGCGAGCAAGGTCTGGGTGATTTGACGCGATGGTGGGACGAACGGCGTCGTCGGAACGGCGACGGGATCCACGGTGGTGGCCGGGGTATTGGACGCGGTTTCGACGAACGAGGTCTGGCGAGACGGCGGCGCAGACGGCGCGGCCGGGACCGCCGGCACGGCGCGGGCGACCGCGGGCCGTGGCGCCGTCGCCCGTGGGTGTGCTGTCGTGATCGTTGCTGCGACGGCGGAGGCCGCCGGCTTCCCTAGCGGTGGCTGCAGTGGCGTCTCGGGTTTTACTAGGGTCGCGGTCGACCGTGCCGCGGACGACGCCGACGACGACGACGACGACGCATGATCGCCGATCGGCTGCCGCCGGCGCTGCTGGTCGTGGCGCAGCAGTGAGCGCACGGCACGGATGACGAGGAACAGCACAGCGAGCAGGACGAGGGTCCGTGCGTAGAGGGCGAGCCGGCCCAGCAGGCCCGATGGCGCGGGGCGGCCGGTCGGAGGCAGCGACCAGATCCAGACGAGCGGCCGCACCGGGAGGAAGAGGCACCACCACGCCCACGCGGCCGTGGAGGTGAACGCCGTCATGATGGCGCTGACGGCGGCGCTGACGGTCCACGGCCGCGTGGCCGCCGCCGCCGCCGCCGGCGCCGCGGGCGGCGATTGTTTCAGCAGGAACGCCGTGAGCGCCACGAAACTGCCGGCGGCCGCTGCCGCGGCCGTGAGCGGCGTCCGGCCGGCTGCGGCGGATGTGGCGGCGAGCAGCGACGGCGCGACGGGGAGCACGCGCAGGCTGCTGCGGCACGCGGACCACAGCGACGGCGCGAGGCCGAGCAGCGTTGGGCTGGATCGGAAGAGGCCCGTGGCGAGGCCGCGCGCCGCGCCGAGGGCGCCGGTCGGAGCGGCGTCCGCCTGGACGGCGGCGGCGGCGGCGGCGGCGATCGCAGGCTCGGCGGCGGCGGGCGGGGCGACCAGGAACGCCGGCGTGCCGTGGACGGTCGCTTGAGGAGCGCTGCTGTTCTGCTGTGGCGCCGGCACGGGCAGCACGACGGCGATCGCGGCGGGGCCGGGGCGACTGGGACGGGTGGCAGGTTTGAGGGTGGCGGAGTCCACGGCGGCGGCGGCGGCGAGACCGGCCGCCTGCGGCAGCGGCAGGGGCTGCGAGCGCATGTCGGGATCGGCGCACGACGACGGGCGTGGACGACGCCGACGACGCCGACGACGCCGACGATGATGAAGGCCGTGCCGCGGTCGGGCAACGGTGACTCGGCGTCAGGCGCGCCGCACAACGTGGGCTGGCGCTCCGCTCAGCGCCACGGACGACCGTCGGTGTCGCCGTGTGGCGGTCACGCGGCTGAGCCGCGCTCTTGCGGCGGCGGGAAGAGTCGTGCGCCACACCGTTGATGAGGTGACGATCGACAGCGCGTGGCGAATGCGCAGCACAGGATGCTGAAACACGAAGGACGAGACGACGGGATGACCATGACCACCCACGCATGGAAGGGACCAACGCTGCCATCAGGGTGTGCGGTGACACATGATCCTCATGAGGATGCATCCCGTTGGTGTGGCATGATGTCGACGCTTTGCCGTATGCTCTGTCGAGAGAGCGACGACGCGTGACGTGCCCCAAATCAAATCGATGGTCGCGTAGGGCCGCATTGCTGGGCGCCTGCCGATCACGCCCGGGGCTAAATGGTTTGTTTGGCCGCGCTGGTTCATGTTGTTGGCGTTTGGCGGCGTTAGCCAGCATTTTCGGGCCCCGTCAGGGATCGCCCCCACCTGCCCCACCTCAGGGGGCTCTCACGCGGTCCTGTGGGTCGAGACGGATGGCGGCATGTGCAGTCGGGTATTGAAAGCCAAAGAGTCGGTCAGGGCTGACCCTTGTCGGAGAAACACGGTCCGATGCATGGATTGGGCAGACTGCACCATCTCATTGCCTCTCTTCTGCAAGGCCACAGCATGTCCATGGTGCAGCAGCATCCCAACCAATCCCATCGCCGCCCATCGGCAAGGATTCAAGAGCATAGCATCGCCACTTCATACAGCCAGTCGTTTTCACGTGTGAGTCCTGCATATGCGACCGGCACGATAGCGTATGCAGGACTTCCGGAGCCATGCTGTCGTGGTGGGATGCCTCTATCGAGTCCTCTTGCGAGGGCTGTTTCATACCAGCTGTGGTCTCTGAACCTCCGGCGGCGGCGACCACGAGCGGTGGCCGCCAGGAGCGACGCCTACCCCGAGCAACACGGCCTGCCCCGGCCGGGGACCCCCACGCCGGTTGGAAAGACGGCGGCGGGGTTGGCAGCGGGGAAGCAGACAAGAAAGCTGAAAAATCGCCGAGGCCTGGCGTTCCTGCCAAGCCGAGGCGCCGACGAGCGAGCGTCGCCGCTGGGTGGCGGAGTTGTTTGACCGCGACGCGCAACCGGTGGGCTCGTGCTAAAGTCCAGGCGACGCGTCGCTGCCACCAGGCGTGCGCTAGGCCTGGACGGCGCGACGTGATCTGCAGTGCGTGCGGTTCGCACGGAGGTCTTCATCCTCGACGTCCGGACGCGAGCGGAGTGCGTGTGGAGAGGGTTTCGCGCGAGAGAACCATCTGGATCTCTTGGACCCGCCTGTTCTTTGGGAAGCCACCATGGGCGGATCTGCATATGCAGCTATGCAGCTACTGAGGCTGACCCTCCTTAGGGCCAACTGTGGAAAAGAAACATGACGTACCGCGTAACCCTGGCCAGGCGCATCCATGACTGGCTGCCGTCTTGACGGTTCTTTCGATTGGCATCGTTGAACAGCGATGCCAACAGCGCTGGTGTCAGACGTGGTGCCATGGCGTCTCCTGCTTGATCAAGATCGAGCGTCGGTCACGAACCCCGCATGCTCGTCCCCCTGCTCTGCCAAAGATCATGCTATCGAAGCATCGCGCGTTTCTCCCGTCGACACGTCACCGTCGACTTCAGGCGTCGTCCACGTCCGCCCCATGGCTGTTGCCGTCCGCGTTAATTCGTTTCCCGGGTCACCGCCAGGGCTTGGGTAGGTTCCGGCCCATCCATGCTGCCGCTGGGTCCGGCTGGAGACGAAAAATTGTGATGGCGCCGCTCCGCCGAGACGGACGCGGTCGGAGTCTGCGAGCGCCGGTGGGCCGTGGGCTCGGCCCTGAGCCCTCCGACCGGCACCTCCGCCGCCCTCCGGGCGATGGCCGACGCGGCGACGGCTCGAACCGACGGACCGCCGGGCCTCGCGAGCCGGTGGATGGACGGATGCTCGACCGCGTCGTCCGTCATGCGCCATGAGGGCGGCCGGTGCCGACGGTCCTGCGGCCGCGCCGGCGCAACGCGACCGAAGTGGGGGGGGTCCCTCCCGCCGGCGGGAGTGGTCGCGCTCGGCGCAGGGGCAGGCCAGGCCCGGGCCGACGCCGCAACGGGGGTGAGGCGGCCGAGCGAGGGCTGCTCCGCTCGCGGCCGGCGCGGCCCTCACGCCGCCCGACGACGACGACGACGACGACGACGACGACGACGACGACGACGACGACGGCGCGTGCGCGCGTGCGGGGACAGTATACTCCGAGCGGGCGAATCGACCGCGCCGCCTCGTTCGTTCACGTCCCATACTCGCTCTCGGGCCATGCGGTGGAGCCGGGCGAGCCGGGCGAGAGGCGGTGGAAAGCCCTCCGCCCGCAACCCCTCATCCGGGTGAACGTCTGAGTTCATGACGAGTGCCGCTCCAACAGAGAGAGAGAAAAGAAAAGTAAAAGACGTCTCGCCTGGTGCCAGTAAGGTCAGGGGCAGAGCATACGTACATGACGGGTATCAACAGAGACGTCTCTCACGTCTTGCCATACAACCGACGACTCGACTCGCCTTCCTCGCCACGACCCTGCCCTGTCACCACCACCACCCCGACCACGTAGAAACCATGGCCCCTACCAAGTGTAAGTCCCCGCTGCGGTGCTTCCCCTCCGATACGCGCGGATAGCCTTCCCAGCCAGAAAACCACTTCCCAGCCGAGAGAGACTTTCCACATCGTGCCGACGCCGTCTATCGCAACCTGACATGGCATGTCCGCCGAACGAGACGTCGGAAAGCCCCGGACCCTGCGCGACCGCAACGACGACCACCACGCGCAACGACCACCACGGTGGGACCACCATCCTGCGGAACCCATGCCAATCGCCAAGGATACGGGTGCGACGTGCGACGTCGCCGAGGCGGCGTCGCAGCCATTCCAAAGTCCCGCTGGCCCTCGCCACCGCCCTCACCTCAGCCGGCACGGAGCTTCCTCGCTGTTCATCGTCCCCTTTGCTGGACGGCTCGGCTGTCGACGTCGTCCACGTGCCCTGCACGGCCGGTGTTTGGCGTTGTTTCGCTCGCCTCGGCGCTCTGGCAGACAGGACGCCCTTTCGTGCTCGCGTGTCGTGACCTGCGCAGCCGCCCGTTTCCATCGTCATGATGCATCCTGTGCTGAATGGAAACGGCGTTGTCTTTTGTGACTTGGCTGCCGGGGCGGCTGGACGGCACGGCTCGTCCGATGGGTCTCGTCGGAACGGCGGTCGCCGAGTGGTCCCTTTGCAGAATGCCTTGCAGAATGCTTCATGGCGTCTGAGAGCATCGCTGTCCCCACTGGCTGGTTCGATAGCGCTCAGGTGACCAAGATGAGCGCGTCGCTTCTTGCCGGAGATGGTCCGCGTCTCGCTTTGGCATCCTGGTTGACACCGCGGTCCTGGCTGACACCGCGGTCTGCTCGTTCTGATGGCAGTATGCTGGTTTCAGCTTGCTCCCATCAGCATGCAGCAAGTCCGCATCCGCACTGTTCCATCTGTGATCGTTACTGTGGTCGTTGGGTCGTCTCGTTGGGTCGAGTTGATGCTCGTTCGCGTATCGTCATTCATGGCTTCTCTGGTCCTCTCCCATCCACCGAACGTGCTTCATCATCCTGTGGGAGGGTTAGCCGGTCGCGTGGTTGGTCGCGCGAACTGACGGCCGGGGGAGGACGTCGTTGATCCCCCCTTGCCCATGGATCCCTAGGCCATCGCGGACCGATGACCAAGACTCTTTTCTACACTGGCTCGCGTCATTAAGCATGCTGCTCACCTCGTTTTTCTTTGCTTCTTTGTCTCCAGCCGCCGCTGCCGCTAAGGCCACCGCCGCCAAGAAGGCCGTGGTCAAGGGCACCAACACCACGGTCAAGGCCAAGGTCCGCACCTCGCCGACCTTCAACCGCCCCAAGACCCTGCAGCTCCCCCGCGCCCCCAAGTACCCCCGCAAGTCGATTCCGTCCAAGTCGTCGCTGGTGGACCAGTACTCGGTCATCCGCTACCCGCTCAACACCGAGCCCGCCATGAAGTGCGTTGAGAAGCACAACACCATCGTCTTCATCTGCGATGTCCGTGCCAACAAGCACCACATCAAGAAGGCCGTCAAGGCCCAGTACAACGTCGGCGTCCACAAGGTCAACACCCTCATCCGCCCGGATGGTCTCAAGAAGGCCTTTGTCCGCCTCACCCCGGACTGCGACGCCCTCGACGTTGCCTCCAAGATCGGCCTCCTGTAAGGAGGTCGCATCGACGGCAGCGGCAATCGGGACTTCATGTATCGTGTAGAGTGAAGCCCATCCTGTGATAGTTAAAAATACCGGCGGACTGCCGAAGTGAATGGGGTGGGTCGATGATGAACACACTGGCAATGCGGCAGAGCCGACGCGGCAGAGAAGCGCGTGACGCCCGATGCTATCGCATCCGATGCGATGATCATCGACGCTACTTCACCGACGTTTTCGATGGATACCCCGCAGTCGAGGTCATCGAAGCGAGCATGGTCGTTGATGGATGATTGACTCGTGCGCATGGACGGGCGGGCGACAGGGATCCCTCGGATCCGCCGGTGCTGGTGCGCGTTGCCTTCTCAGCATCGGTCTCCGGTGGGCGACAGGCGCGGACCCGATGTCCGATGGGCGATGGCGGTGGCGCACCCGTTCGCCGGTGCCGTGGAGGCGAGCGGCGCTTGCGGGCCGCCCCGCTCCGCCTGTTGACGACGCGTCGTCGCCGGAAGACCGGCGAGGGGCGCAGTAAACACCGACACGCCGTAAATACCGACACCCAGGAACCGCCCGAAGTATGACGGTCACGCCTCCGGACGACTTTCGATCAAGCGCCAGGTCCAACTCTCCCTTGAAGACGACGACGACGACGACGACGACGGTGCTGGCTCCTTCGATTCGGAGTGCTGGAATTGACGGATGGGTCATAGGGATTCGGATGCATCCCTCTTCCCTGCTTTCCTAGTCGCCCTATCGCCACCGCTGGAGTTGAACGTCTCGATTCTTTGTTTCCCAATCGGTCTACGACGTCGCCGTCGACGCTACGCACCTCGCACCGCCCCTCTCAGCTTGTCGAGTGCATCACTAGCCATCGGCGGCCCATCCGCGGATCGTTGCCCAAGAGCAACATTCTCTCGTCTGCCCGCTGCACGCATCAAAACCAGGCGGACGCGCCGGTCGCCCCCCGGCAGGCTGGCGAAGCACCCTGTCGCTGGCCCGCTCACAAACGCTGCAACCGCTGCAACGCACCGACGGCGCTCGTTCAGTCCTCTGCGCAACGCCGCCCGATCGCCGCTCAGACGGCCGTGATACCCTGACAGTCCATCGGGTCGCCCTTGCATCGCCGCGCTCAGGCTTCAACATCGGCTGCGTCCCCCCACCGAGCAGATAATATTCAGTCTCCTCTGTCCTCCCGGTCTTTGTCATCGTTCAAGCGCCAACTCTGCTCCACAGCGTACACCATCGATCGGCATCGATATTGGCGTGACATCACTGTCGCCTCCCGACCACGCGGCTCACCATGGCGAGCGAGTTTGCCGTAAGTGGCCACGTGATGAGCGTTGCCTTCCCGCGCATTTCGGGTGCTCAGACCGACGAATGAAGCCAACAGCCATGCGGCCGTCATCAGTCCTGGGCTCAACGTTGTATTAAGCCTCGTGCTTTTTCGCCGTCTCATGAACTCACCTCGATAGGAATCGTTGCACCTGACTTGGCGACATGTGATCCTGCCATATGATGCTCCACAACTTGGAATGACGCTTGCTCATGGAATTGATGCGCGTAAAAATTCAGACCGCCTTTTCGGCCTTGCTGAGCAAGACCGGCCATATGCCGGAAGAAGGCACTGTGGACACTGTGGCACTTGGCGAATATGTGCTGGAGCTCGCCAAGATGCAGGCCAACCCGGCCCAGATCGCCCAGGAAATTGCGGAAAGTACGTCGTCGACCATGACGCTGCATGGGCCATCATCCACCATTGTGAATGTTTTTGAAACAAGATTGCATCACCTTCTCACAAGCCTCCGTATAACTCACCGTTCGTTCGCACCTGCCTCTGCCTCTGTCTCTGCCTCTGCCGCTGCCTCTGCCTCTGCCTCTGCCTCTTTCTTTGCCTCTTTCTTTGCATCTTTCTTGGCATTCGCATTTGCGTTCGCATCCTCGTACTCGTCATCATGTCTCTCGATGCATCCAGTCACCGGCCCCGTTCCAGGATTGGTCTCATGGCTCCGCATGAACCTGCCGCGTGCGTCGCCCCCCGCCTCCAATCCGCCTGCGGCGGATCCCATCAACCCGGATCCGGTGGCCTCAACGGCGCCTGCAGTAGCAACCACGTCGGCACCCTCAGCGACGATGCCCGACGTCTACCAGCACTCCACGGTGCCGTCGAATCGGCCTTCGGGAACCCACCCGCTCCCATCGTATCACCCGAACACGAGCCAGCACCTGCAAAGCCAGTATGATTCGTCGTCGTCGAATCAGGGTTCCAACACACGCTATCCGCGCGGCCGCGGCGCTCCCGCCGCCTCGCGCGGCGGGTCCCAGCGGCACGACCCGTACGCGCGCCCCATGAGCTCCGGTGCACGCCGCCAGCCGGGGCAGTGCTACGCGTACCCGAACTGCCCGCGGGGCGACAACTGCCCCTACTCCCACGACATCTCCAACGCCGGCGCCCCGTCGGCCATGGTGCCCGCGTCGGCGACGGCGCCGGCGCCGGCACCCGTGTCGGTGCCCATCAACACGTGGCCGCCGTGCCGGTTCGGCCTCAGCTGCCGCAACGCGTACTGCAAGTTCTCGCACGCGCCGGGCGCATTGGCCCCGGCGTCGACAGCATCGACCTCCGCCTCGGCCCTCCCGTCCTCCGCGGCTGCGCCGTCCAGTATAGCGGTCACGGCCGCCGTACCTGCATACGCGTCCGCCGACACGCGCTCCTCGATTCCCTGCCGCTTCTACCCGAACTGCCGCAACATCACGTGCCCCTTCCGCCACGGCGCGGGCTCGTCGCCCGCCGCCGCCGCCTCAGCTGCATCCGTCCCGGCCACCACCACAGCCACGGCCACCACGGCGGGCGGCGCCGACGGCGACCTCGTGATGGCGACGGCACCCGACGCGGCGCTCGCGGGGCTCGCGCAGCGCAGCCCGATGCCGGCGGCGCCCATGGGCACGCGGTCCTCGGTGCCCTGCCACTTCCAGGCGGCCTGCACGCGACCCCAGTGCCCCTTCGTGCACTTCGGGCCCCGCGCCGCAATCAATGGCGCCGCCGCGCCCGCCAAACAGCATATCAGCGAGCGCGCTTTCGTCGTGGCCGGCGACGAGACCGAGCAGATCATCCCCGGATCTGGCCTCTGACCGCGGCGCTGGCGCCGTCTCGGCGCTTTTTGATCCGGCAGAGGGCCTTCGATTTTTGCAACTAATTTATATGAGATCAAGCACGGCCCGAACCGGAGGAGGAACCACGGCATCCGTGAGCAGGGGTCGCGGGCCGGCTCAACGACGGCGCCGCGGCCGCGGCGCAGGCCGCGACGACGATGGCACGTGCTGCGCAGTCGGTAGGGTCTCGCCGCCGAGCCGCACCGTCAGGGGACGCAGGAACGTATGCACGGCGGTGCGGAACCGCGGGCTGAGGCACCAGGCGCCGGCGCCCGCGGCCATGACCGCGCCGTTGGCGGCCGTCGCTAGCATGTACGGCTCGCGGAACGCCTTCTTGACGGTTTTGTGGCGCCAGGTCTGCATGGCCCAGAGCCCGCCGGCCCAACCGCCGAGCAGCGCCGTCAGCTGCAGCGAGCGCTCCGGGATGCGCCAGCCGCGGCGGGTGGCTTGGAACTTGTCGTACCCGAAGAGGCCGACGGCGAAGGCGTTGATGGCGACGAGGTAGCCGCCGAGCACATAGACGATGGGCAGGGGTGGCGTTAGGCTCGGCTCGGGGACCGCGGAGCCGGTGTAGCGGCGGGCATGGAGGCCAAGGCCGAGGCGCGGCGCAGCCGTCGCGATCGACCGCCGGAGCAGGTGCAGCATGTTTGGACGACTGGCGGAGATGGATCTCGGTCGACGCGAAGGCTCTGTTGGCAGCGGCAGCCCCGCTCCACGACGCAGTCTCACCACCGCGCCGTCCGCCACCACCACGCGGCGCGAGGATCGAGGGCGAATGTGCAGTCAAGGGATCGGCAGCCGAAGGTACGGTCGGCGTCGCAGGCAGCGGCTAAGGTACCAGACAGCGGGTGGTCGTCCACAGCGCGTTGCAATGGTGGCGTTCAATCGCGCTTCGTGACGGATACTGATGCTGGCCAGGACGCGGACTGTCGGGGTGGAGCCTGGCGGTTTCTGGGATGCCGCGTGGCCCCGCGCCCTGCTGAAAGTCCGCTCGTCTCCTGATGAGCGGCGGGGCCGCCCCATCGCACCAGCAAGTGTCCGCCCATCCAGGCGCCGTGCGGCGGGCTGCGCGCGGCGGCCGGTTCGTGGGGCGTGAACGTGAGCGGCCGGCCCGAAGGTGGACCCAGTCCCGCGGATCGTCATCGCGCATCGCCGTATGAGGCGATCGGTGCCTCCGGCGGCGGCTCGACCACGCTGGCTGCCTCATACCATTTTTTCTTTGAGTAGTATCTTTTTTACAAGATGGCATTCCATTCGTGCGACGCGTCACCGTTCACAGACAAGAGTCCGATGCCGACGCACGCAGGGGCGCGAGCGAAAGATCGATGCTGGCACGAACGCTGGCGCCGACTAGAGGCCGATGCTGGCGCGCGCATTAGCGCGGACACGGGCCTCGAAGCCCGCGCGGTCCTCGCGGTACTGCTTCGAAGCCTCGACGTTGGCGCCGCTCTCGTCGTTCGGCTCCGCGAGCATGCTCATCACGCTGAGCAGGATCTTCTCGATCGACTGGACCGGCGACCAGCGCTCAGAGCGGTGCTCGTAACGGTTGGGGTCGTCACCCGGCGGGTGCAGGATCGAGATGCACACGGTCCCGTCGCTGTACACGTTGGGGTGCCAAAACGGGCACGTGAACCGGAGCGTCGGCGGCGCGAGCGGGTAGTCGTGGGGAAACGTCATGACGGCCGTATAAACGCCGTCCTCGAAGGGGGTGCCCTCGGGGCCTTCCAGCAGGATCTCCCAGTTAAAGAAGTCCTTCTCGTCGGCGGGCCCTGCGGTGATCCCTTCGGGAGCGTTGAGCGTCAGTTCCTTGTACTCCTTCATCAGGCGGCGCAGGGCCGTCGATGCGGCCGCCGTCTTCTTCATGTCGGCCGCCGATTTCGTGCGTGGAAAACGAAGAAACCGGGGACCAGCGACAGATGCGTCACGACGTATGCGAACGAATCGGAAAACAGGCGATCAAGCAGGTCTCAGCCAGGGGTTTGGGAAGGAGCGACAGCGCATCCGAATTAATCAACTGTATTATTCTAATGCAATGCGGCATCAGCAGCATCCCCCTCTCTGCCTCGACCCCGGACGACTGAACGGGATGAAACACATCAGTTACCGACAGCGCACGTGTTGATGTGGATGTTGTGGGCGATGTATCATCAGGCGATCGTTCCCTTTGGCGGTGGGGAAGGCGCCCCCGAGCGAGGCCACCGATGTTCCACGCGCACACGGCGGCGGCCCTAGCGGCCTCCGACGCCATCGCTTGTCCCAACGGGCCCTTCCCCAAAACCCAAGAATGCTAAGCCATGCGTGACGGCCCACCAGCGCTGCCGACCCTCTGCCCGAGCGCAGGCACAGGCTGACGCCGGTCAACATGATGAGGCCACCACAGAGATCCGATGGCGAGTGACCTATACCTATGACAATGACGCGGCATCCTTCGCGGCCTCACCACGCTCGTTGCCGGACTTGTCTTCCGCGTGGCTCTCGTCGTCGTCGTCGTCGTCGCCGTCTTCCTCGAACGCAATGAGGCCGACGCGTGCACACGCTTTCGCCATGCGGGCGCCCTCCTCGGCGCTGAGGGAGGAGAAGTAGCCGTTGATGGCGTCGACGTCCTGCCGCAGCAGGCCTTCCTGGAAGCTCGCGGGCAGCCCGTCGAACAGTGCCTTGCGCTGGTGGAACAGCTCAGCTTCGCCCGCCTCGAGGTCGGGCGGCACCGGCAGCGCCAGCGTGCCGTCCGGCTGGCGCGCCGCGTCCACCAGGGCATCCGCTTCCCGGCGCTCCGCGACTTCGGCATTGACCTGCTCGCTCGCGAGGACCTGCACACGGTCCCGAATGCGCTGCGTCATCGCCATGCAGTCCTGATAGTAGAGGGCTTTGGCGCTCGCGGCGCCGCCGTTCGGCGAGGGCGCGGCCGACGCAGCGCCGGCCTTCATCTTTTCAAAGAACAGCCGGATCCCGTCCTTGCCGAGCAGGCCCGTATACTGCAGCAGCAGACTCTGCTGGACGAGCTGCGGGACGCGGGCATCGTCCTGCTTCGCCGCAGCGCGCGCCGCCGCCGTCACGGGCACCACGCCGCTCGCGGCCTGCAGCATCGTCGTCTTGGCCCGCAGCGCCGTCCGGAACGCCTCCGCGAGGATCATGTCCGAGTACTTCTGGTTCGCGAGCTCGGGGTGCTGCGTCAGGTACGTGTAGGACGACTCGAGGCTGTTCAGGTCCGCAAACGCGCGGGCCGGCGCATACGTGATTTCCTCGTCGTCCTCGTCCTCGCCGACCGCGGGTTGCGAGGACGCCACCCCTTCGGCTCCGCCGCTGCTTTTCTCGGCCGCTGAGGCCGACGCCGCGTGCTTGGCCGCGCTCGGGTCGTGGATCGTCTCGATCGTCGTCTCGGTGGTCGTCACCGTCGTCGCGGAAGGTTTGTTAGTCTTGGTGACGTTGAAGCCTTCGTGGAACATGTTTTCGCTCGTGAGCCGCGCGTTCGCTTCCGCCTCGCACGCCGCGATGTCCTGCTGCGCCTGCACGTTGCGCTCGGCGAGGCGCGCGACGGCGGCATCGCGGGCGGCGACGAGCGCGGCGCGCGCGCCCGACACGTCCTTGGCTGCTGCGCGCGGCTGGAACGCGTGGATGATCGTCTGCGCCAGGGGCAGTAGCTGCGGACGCGCGTCCATGTAGTCCTCGCGCGTCGGCGGCTGCCAGCGCGGATCGACGTCCGAATGGCGGCGCTTCCAAACGGCCTGCTCGTGGTCAGCGTCCAGGGTTTTGCACGTCTGCTCGAGGGCCGTGAGCTGCGCGGTCCACTGCTCGAGCCGCGCCGCGGCCGCGGCGTCGTCGTGCGCGTCTGCGGGCGCGTCGGCCTCAATGGCGAGCATCGTCTGAATCGCCGTCGTCGCTTTCGTGTTCAGCGCTTGCTCCTCGCGCAAAATCGCCATCTTGTCGTTGCGCTGACGGCGCTGCCGGTAAATCTCGGCCTGGCGCCATCGGATCATGGACTTCTTGTCCACATTAGGACTAATTAGCGATCAAGGGATCAAACAGACGCGGAGAGCGTGTGAGTCATCGGTGCAACAATCGAGATCCCTGCGAGAGGCGAGAGAACCACGAGGCAACGAAGGCGCTAGTTCTCACGCGTCTCGCGCGAGCGGAGGGGGGTGGACTTACTGGCATTCAAAGTCCTCATCGTCGCTGAGTTCGAGTTTATCCCATTTGCTGTAATCTGAGCAGCGGGGGATGAGCGCGTAGAGCCATTACGGGGTGCGGAGAGCCGGCCGGGGTATCATCACGATGTCGCGATGTCATCGAATCGGTGATGGAAAAGAAACAGACAGACGGCGGTGAGGATCAAGTCTTCGCGGGCCATCCAGCGGCACGCAGCGCGAAACGTCATGAGCGAGCACCGTCCTTGCGCGACGCACTGTGGTGTGCTGCCGCTGCAGTCCGCGCACGATCCGACAGGGGGGGCGTTCGGACCACTTACCGACCGGCATGATGGCAGTGGCGGCCGTCGCAGTTGAGTCGCAGTCGGGGAGATCTTGTCCGAGCAATGCTCTCAATCCTTCGCCGAACGAGGCCGAAGATCGTCGTTCAACACGTGGATCCGCGTGATTCGGGTTCGCTTGCTATGAGAGCTTGGCGGAGCGGTGGTACAGCAGCCCTAATGCAGCGGTGGTACAGCGGTGATGGAGGGGTAGCAGAAGATCAGACGGCAGCGTGTCGTTGTCCCGACCCATCGACGATCCACGGACCCGACAGCGGAACTTCACCAGGCGTCTGTCGTATGACGGCGTCGGATCGGATGGTTGCGCGCATGACACTCATGAGTCTCCCCCGATGTGCCGGGCCGGTGTGAGCGCTGCCACGCCGCGGCCACCCCGCTTTCACGGTCGGTCCGCCGCCGGCTTCCAACCGCTGTTGAGGGGGCCGGTGGCGTCCCAGCCTCTCGCTCTCTCTCGCCTTCTGCGAGGCTCGCTCAGGACCGCGCCCAGGCCACGCTCTGCGCCCTGCGCCCGCCGTGGCGTGGAAGCTCTGATCCTCAAAGTCGACAGGCGCCAAGTCAGTCTACAAGATCGGCCGTGCTCTGCGCCGCGAGCTCCACGAGCGACGCGAGGTCGTGATGGCGCCGCTGCAGCCGTGTCGAGAAGAGCGCGTCCTCCAGGACCTGGTCCCACCGCTGGGCGCTCTGGTCACGCAGCCGCATCCGCTCGGCAATGGCCGCGTGCCGCGCCGCCTCGTCGCCCGCCGTCTCGCCGCGGACCGGCGACCGGTGGCGGCTGCGGGCGCCGCGGGGGTCTGACGGGCGCGCCACCGACGCTGCCGACGCCGCTGCCGACGCCGCCGCATCCAGGTCGGCCTGATGGCAGACGATTCGCATCGCTGCGATCGAGGGCGTGGGCGCGGGCACGGCGCGCAGCGCGGACGCGGAGGGCGGGTCCAGCACGTGGCGCGCGGACTCACCCGGGATGAGGAGCATCACGTTCTCAAACGGATGGTAGAGCACGTGGCACGGCGGCGCCGACGCCGACGCCGCGCCGCCGACGCCGGGAGCCGGCGCGGCGAGCGTGAAGCGGCCGTGCGGAAGCGGCCTGAGCAGCCGCCCGTCGAGGATCTGCACGCCGCTGCCGACGCCGCCGGGAACGCCGACGGTCGTGGCCAGAACGAACTGTCCGCACGGCGAGAACTGCAACCGCGGCACGCCTGCCGTCGTCACGCGGCGGCAGATCGAGGCCCACGGGGGACTTGCCAGCTGCTCAGCGTCTGCATCGGCGGCGGAGGGACCCGCGAGGCTAGAGGGTGATGAAGCTCGCACGGTGGGGCGGAGCAGGTCGCGCATACTCATCGCAGCAGCCCGTTGGCCGGACTCGTGGCGCGACGTCGGCAGTAGCGACGCCGACTCGGACCGCGTCCAAGCCACCGGCGCCCCGTCGGCATACGTCGCGCGCATCAGGCCCACGTCCAGCGTCGCCAGCTGGTCGCCCAGGGTCCGCAGTACCACGTGGCGCGTGACCGGATGCACGCTCATCGCCAGAATCGGTGTCGTCCAGATCGGCAGGATGCCCGTACACGCCAGGTCATTAAGCGCTCCGCCGTTAGCGGCAGCAGCAGCAGCAGCAGCAGCGTCACCGGCGGCATCCATGGCGTCGACGTCTTCAGGAACGTCCGGCCCCCCGTGACGCGACGAAGCCGCGGGCCCCAATCGTTGCCAGACGCGGACCTCGCCCGAGGCGTCGCCACTCATCAACGCGCCCTGGGGCCTTCCGTCCCAGGCGACGCTCATGACGGGCCCGTCGTGAGCTCGCCGCACGGCGCCCTCGGTCGGCCGCACCCGCAGCACGCTCACGACCATCTTGGCCGAGGCCTTCTGCCGACGCACGAGAATCGAGGCCAGCGTCAGGTCGCCGGACGCGCTGCCGAGCGCCACAGTCGCCCGGCGGTAGTGCCGCGTGGCGGCCTGGCGCGATCGCGATGGACGGTCGACAGCGAGGACGACCGCGTCGTCGTGCGGACTGCATGCCGCGGCATAGATGGGATCAGCAAATACGTGCGTGATGATGGGCTCGGCCAGGACCGTCTCCATCGCGCACGTAGCGCCGTCAGCGGCCGGCGGCGGCGTCGTCGACGCGTCGGCGAGCACGGCGAGCAGGGGCCGCTCGGCCACGCGGGTCCATGCGGCCAGCGCGTGGTCGATGCCGGTCCAGAGATGTCGATCGATGCGCCACACGTGGGTCACGCCGTCCACGCTCATCGTCAGGATCCACCAAGCCGGTGCCGCCGTCGTCGTCGTCGTCGTCGTCGTCGTGGCCGACGCGGCGCGGTCAATGGGCGCAAAGGGAAGCCACAGCACATGGATGATCGGCGCTTGGTGGGCGTGGCGCAGACAGAGCGACGGGCCGGTGCCGAGGGCCGCCGTGATGATGAGGTCGTAGGGACGCTGCCGCGGCGCGGGCGGGACCACGGCGGCGACGACCCGGGCCCGTGAGGCGAGTGCCGGCCGCGCGGACGACGGATGCGCGGTCGCGAGCCACAGCCCGTCCTGGGAGAGCGCGGCCGCCGAAGCGAACCCGCCGGGCAGCGCGATGGCGCGCAGCGCGTGGTCGGGCGGCCGGCAGAACTGGCCTTCCTGCCGAGACCACTGCATGGCCTGCCACGCGTCGGGTGGGGCGGCCAGCGCCGTGAGCGAGCGCTGCGGCGACGCGGACGGCGGCGCGTCGAGGTCGGAGCCGTGCGAGGTGGCGGCCGACGACAGGCCGCCATCCTCAGGGCCGGGCGTGCACGCCAGCGCGGCGCCGCTGGTCGCGAGCGACGGCGACGACGGCGTCCGGCGCATGGGGTCCGCGGGGTCCAGCGGGACGCCGAGCGGCGGCGGCGCGATGGCGAGCTCGATGCGGCCGTCCAGTGGCCGCCGCTCGGCACACCACTGGCCCACCTGGTCGGGCACCGAGAGCTCTGCGAGCGCGATGGTCCGCATGCCGCCGATCGTGCCCAGCGCGACGCGGGTCTTACCGGCCAGCACCGAAGGCCGCGACCGCCACTCCCACAACTGGAGGCTCACGCGCCGCGGAGACGCCACGGACGCGGCCTGCGGGGGCTCGAGTCGCGTGAACGCCCAGCCGAACGGCGCCGCGCCGTCCACGGCCTGCGCCGCACCGCGGCGCGGCGTGCACGGCAGCAGTTCCACCATCAGGATCGCGCGAGCGTACTGTGCATACGCGAGCGAGGTGTTCATCGTGATCGGGTCTGCGGCGATGGCGACGTCGCTGCGCGCGGTGCCCCCCGTGCCGCTGCGGGGCCGGCCCACGAGGCGGACGACGACGCTCGGCACGAGGCGGCCGGCCATCGCGGCCGCTGTCGCCCCGACCGGTGTCCCCCGCGCGTCGCCCGGCATCGGCTGCAGCAGCCCGCCCATCCCCGACGCGTGCAGCAGCGTCGCCCGAACGTACCAGTCGCCCTGGGCGAGACGCGTCGCAAGACCGGTAACATGAATCACAAACGTCGGCGCCGTCGCGTCCCGTAGCTGCGGCGGCAGCTGCGGCTGCGTCGTGGCAATGGGCGGCGAGCTTGCCGCGGATGGCACGGCAAGGTCGGCACCATCGGCCGCGTCCGGCGGCGGTTCGCCAACCGCGAGGGCCCGGGCCTCGCGAAGCCGCTGCTGCAGCGCCGTCCATCGGCGATGCGCCCACGCGGCCTGCGCGCGGCGCTGCTCGTCTTCGTCCGCGAGACTCGCGTCATACAGCCGCCGTCGCGAGGCGTCCAACGCCGTGTGCAGCCGACGGCTGTGTTCGGTGAGCGGCGACGCGGCGGTCTCGACGGGCGGCGGCGAGGACACGTGGCTCAGGACTTGCATGCTGCGGGCGTTGAGGGTCTGCGAGCGATGCATCTCACGCAGTGACCGCACGATCGCGCTTTTAGGCGTCAGTGACCGCGACGACGCCGCGGCGGTCGCGTAGTAGGGTGCCGCATCAGGCATAACATCAGGAGTCGCATCAGGCGTCGTGTTGGCGCGCGAGGCCGCATCGATAGTTCCGTCATGACGCACGCCCCGGTGGGCATTGTCGAGACGAGCGGCTGCCTCCATCACCGTCGCAGCGCAGCGGAGGCCGAGGCATGAAAACGACCGCGCTTCCCGCACGTGGACCCGGCACGTCGGTCGGTAATGACCTTAATCAGAAACACGCCATCCTCGACCGATCGGTATGGACGATGCCAGCGGATCCGCAACAATAAAAACAGAAAAAAAGGTGCTGGACGTGTGGAATGCAACAAAAGGGTATCAGAAAAGTAAAAGTTGGCCTATGGAATCGGCATCTGAAATAAAGCATTCGATATGCTCGCACAGGTGCATCGGCAGCCCCGGCAGCTCTAAACACGGCAGCCCCGTCATACGCGTTCAGAGATGTTCGCTCCCGCGCCTCGGCTGGGACGGCTCCGGTCAGCCATCCGACAACGGTCGACACTCCCGGGGGTCGATCCCGCACGTGAGCACCAGCACGATGGGGGAACTGGTTTTGTGACCCTGGGTGTGAGACGTCCTGCCGCTGAGTAGACGCTTCGATCTCAATGCGGCCAGATTAACAACAATTCCAAACTCCGCTCGATACAACCAGGGCGCATCGATGGGGGGCAAGAGGAAGCCCGAAACGCTGGATGCTGGCGCGCATCGCTCTCGAAGCTACATCACGCCACAGTCGTTCGGATCGGAGGCGCGAATGGCTCGGGATAGAGCTAGACTCATTTAGAGCCATCCTGACTTGCCCTCCATTTGTTCGGGATGTCATTAGATCACTGATGCCATAAGGTACGTAGCGGTATCCGTTTCTTTAAGCTATGACGACATCATGCACACCACGAGGTTTACGTGTGATTCATGCATGATACCACATGCCTGACCTGCTCAACGACTGTGATCGACGTTGATGCGGGGTTTCCGGTATCGATATGCCATCCGCGCGATGGTGGCCGTTTCGTTAACAATTCAGCAATATTCGCCGTATCAGCATCTGCATCATAGTAAAGCCGCCGCTTTGTCTCGGCGGTTTTTTCTTCACGTGCCACGGCTTTCCGCCGCCGTCCGCCCGACTGAAGCCACCCAGGCTTGGGTCGGAGCTCGAAATGGGGGCGCGGAAAAGAGAGGAAAGCGCCACACTTCCCGTGTGAGCGACAAGCACGGGTGCCAAGCCACGTGTGGCGCCAAGTGATCGGAAGCGATCGGAATCTCCGACCCGCGGAGGGCACGATCCCAGACAGCGGAGAACATGAAGTCAATGGCCGTCCACCCGGTCCGCATGTCCCGGTCAGGCGCTCGCTCGACCGCGCCGACGTGAGTCGAACCGCCCCGCCGTACTCGCGCGGGTGCTTCCCCGGCCGAGCCGACGCCGGCCACCCCGGTCTGCGAGACCCGGGTGTATGCTCAGACGAATGGGGTCCTGAAACCCGGTCAACACCGGCGCCCGGGAACCGTGGTCCGAAAGTTGCTGTAAACCGCGACCTGAATGCCGCGTTGAACATCCGACGCTGCCTAGCCTTACCCGCCAGACCGATAGCGCTGTGCCGCCACCCGGAGCAGACCAGGTTGCAGCCCGAAGTTGGCAAGCTCATCCGACACCGAACAAAATGCACTACTGCCTCGGTGCGGGACCCCGAGGGGGCACCACCGAAGATTAGTGTACGCATTGGGTCAACATATGGACGACCGCGTTGTACTCAATATAAGTCAATTTACAAACTAAAGAAGGGGGTCGAAGAGCTGTCCGTCGCGTACGATCACAAATCGCCGCGATCGAGCCAGCCTTCGGAATGGCATCGGCGGAACTCACGGCGGTGCTGCCGCTTCGCACGGCGCATCTCCTCCGTGTGGTCCGCGTCGTTCATCCGCACATAGTTGCACGGCTCGCAGACTGACGGCTCGCTGCCGAACAGCTGGTTGTACCCGCCCTTCAGGATGTAGATGTCCGGGAAGGTCAAGCGCGGGTACGACGCCATGTTGTACTGGCGGTCGAGCTTGCGCAGGTGCGCCGCGAGGCGCGGTGCGCGGACCTCGCTGTACTCGCAGTGGAAGATCAGCGCCGGTCGCTGCGCACCGGCGTCCAGCCAGCCCGCGAGCTCGGCGTCCTTCCCAAAGAACATGCGGTCCAGCGCTTCCACGCAGTCCACGTTCTGCGCGTTGCGCACGTGGCCTCCGGCAAACTCGTACGCGAAGCGGCAGTCGATCACCTGGAACTGCGGGCACACCTCGGTGTGTTTCCCCTCCAGCAGGTCGCGCAGGGTCGCCGGCGAGATGCGCTTCAGCATATCCTTGCCGACTTCGACGACTGGCAGGCCCTGCGGATGCGGCTCGGCGGTAGGCAGCGGCACCGCGCGGTGGGCGGCAGCCCCTGCGGGCGGCGGAGACAGCGACAGGCGCCGGGACAGTGAGGACACGCTCTCCAAACCCGGCGCGAGCGTCTTGGTGCGGCGCATCTTGAGGGGCGGAGGCGGCGGCGGCATCGCGGTGTCCACCTCCATGGCGGTCTCGCGGGTCATTTCGCGGCGCAAATCGAGAGAGGTATGCGAATTGCGGGCGAGTGGGGGGCGCTGCACACGCATCGCCGCATGGGTGGCCGACGCGGTCGCGTCCATGTGCAGCTGCGCATACTCGCGCTTGCGGCTCGCAAACGACGCAAACAGGTTGCCCTGACCTGATGTGGTCGATGTCGCTGTCCTGGTCGGTGCCGATGTCGTGATCGTGGTCGATAATGACGACGAGGATGACAACGAGATACCAAAACTATCGCTGCCCGACATGTCGAGGCGGGCGGTCTTACGCTGCGACCAGTGGCTGACAGCGCCGAGTTTGGAGTCATCTGCCAGCATCAAGCTGAACTTGGCGCGGGAGGCGGCAGCAGTCGTCGCGGTGGTGGCGGCGTCAAGCGTCGCGGAACGGGATGCCGCTGCAGCCATGCTTAAGAGATCGCCGTTCGAGGTCAAGCTCGCCGCGGCGGAGGCGGAGGTGCGCTTGGTGGCCTTGAACGTCGGTGACGAACCGAACACATCGGCGTGGGGCATCGGAGAAGTCGGGACGCGGGCGTCGGCGACCGCATGCAGACGCTGGGCAAATCCCAGGGCGGGCTTGCGCGCGGATGCGTGGCGGCTGGGCGCCGGCGACGGGGGCAGCGCCGCGCACAGGTCGGTCATGGGCGCATCCAGCGTAATCTGGTCCGCCTCGCCCGAATGGTCGCCACGCACAATCGCAGCTACGGCCAAGGGGGACGCCTCGCTCGCCGGCGAGGGGGCCGGCGAGGCGCCGCCCAGTTGGCGGGCGCCCGAGAGGGCGCTGAGCAGGCTGCGCCGCGGCGTCTTGGTGCTGTCGTTCTGGATGCCCAGGTTGATGGAAAAGTCGGCAGCGAGGACCGAAACGGGACTCTTGGCGAAGGCGAAGAAGTCCGGTGTGGCGTTCGCAACACGCGCATTGCGGCACGGGTAGGTGTCTGGCGACGGCGGTGTCAAGGCGACGTTAGAGGCGCAGGACGCAAAGGGGCCGAATGTGCCCGCATGGGCATATGATTCCATCATCGTGAACAAGATCTCGAAATGGGTGGCGCCGGAGGTCGCAAGAGAGAATCGCGTCGGCCAGAGAAGCCGCGCGGAAGATGCTGGAAAGAAAGAAGGAAGGTGGGGAGAGGACGGCGGTGAACGGAGGATCTTAAGGGGTCTGCGCGAAGACGTCGAATCAGGCAAGATTCAACGGCGTTCGTTGTGACGCGGACGCCGGGAATCGTGGGTATCGTGGTATTAAAGAGATTGACGCGGACGACGTGGCCATATAGCTGGCCGCGCTGCGTTCCTACGCGGTCAAGCGCTGATCGACAGTGTGGCTTGAGGATCTGCGTCCTGTTTAAGGGGGCGCGCTGTGAGATGTGGCGAGTGAGGAAGACAAGGTCAGACTGGCGTCCGACGGCCGGAGTCGCGGCCCCTGAGCTCACACGTCGCTTTGCGCGATGGCACGAAAGGCGCCCTTTGTGCGATCCACGCGTCCAGTACTGTACAAGACCAGGCTTCTCTCTGTCTCCAACACACACACACACACACATACACACACGCACTGCTTGGCTGGGCGTCTACACAGCGACACACTGGTGATGACTTCACTGGCCGTGCGCATGCGATGTTGTTCCGTAAGACGCTTGGCGGACTCGTGCTTGTTCGGAGTTCGGCGGATGGTGTTACAGCGCCCACACCCAGTTGCAAACACCCGGTTGCACACGCCCAGGTCGCCACCGCCACTCAGGGATCGGGAAGGTGGAAGGGCGCGGTGGGAAGGAGGGGCAGGTGACACGGGATGGATCCGAACCACTGAGTGCTGTCGGTGCTGTCGGTGCTGATCGAAGCGCTGGTCCAAACACGACTCGGACGATCCTCAGACAACCGGCAACCGGCGCGAGGGGGCGCGAGTTCGACGCGGGTGAACGGGGGTTGAAATTCAGGCGAAAATCAGCAAAAGAACGGGCCGTGGGGCCGTGAAGCGCTGGCGGCGAACGGGCGGGCCGTGGGCCGATCCGCCGGGGTAGGGCCAAGTCCAAGGCCGACACAACCGAGACAACAAAAGAAAAGCAGCAAGGAAGCGCACGCGGGACGGGGAGGTATATCAGCGGAGGCCGCAGCAGCCTGTAGCAGCGGTGGCCTGAAGAGGAAAGGAGGCGATGGGGGCCTTGAGAGAGAGAAAGAGAGAGAGAGAGAGAGAGAGAGAGAGAGAGAGAGAGAGAGAGAGAGAGAGAGAGAGAGAGAGAGAGAGAGAAGTCCCAGGACTGGCTGAGGAAGGGAGACGGGAAGACGATAGACAGTCAGCGTGTCGCACAGGTCAAGAAAGGAGGGATGATGATGTGGCGATCAGCTAAAGAAGGCGAAGAATGTAGCAAGGGAAAGACAATGCGCGGGTATCGAGGGAGGAAGTGAAGCGGGGCCGGGTATCGTTGGTGTCAGGGATCGCGGTGAGTGAGGCCTGGGGGGGTTGTATAGATGGATAGGGGCGGGGGGTTATATAGATGGATCGATGGCGGGAGATGGCGGGAGCAGGACGAGTGGAACGAAATGGGCCCAGGACGGTGCTTGTGTGTGACGGGAGCGAGATGCCGGTTCGCCCGAGAGCGAGGGTGCCTGGTGCAATGATGTCAAGCAGATGACTCGGTCGATGCACGAGCCAAGCAGGCAGCTAGCCGACGAGCAAGCAGGGAAGCAGGCGGGCAGGCGGCAGGCGAGCGGGAAGTGCAGGGAGGCCGGCGTGGGATGGAATGATTGGGGGGGCTGTCCGTTTACCAGTGACACCGTGTGATGGGCGTCGCGACGGGTGGGGGTGTGTGGTGATGCAGGACCGACCGGGTTGGCAGTATGCTTGGGTGCAGTATGCCACACGAGGAGGAGGTGGAGGCCGCGCGGTTGTGGTCTCGAGGAAACGCCTGACACGAATGGGGCGGTTGCGCCCTGCCTTTCGCTCTCGTCCTGCTTGTTCTGGGCGAGCCCTGCTTCGGCGGGTTCCGAGCCCTTCGTCGCCGCCGTCGCCGTCGTCGAGGTGGGATTTCGTCAGGACCGGGTCCACCGACTCCTGTGAGTGATGATGGCTCGTCGACGCCGCTTACTGCTTTTAGCTTCCTAGAGCGTGACGCCGGCTCGTTTGCTTTTTTTCGTTTTCCTTCGCGGTGGTCTGGCAGGATATGAGCGTATCACAGTTGGCCAACAGCTAGCGTGCCTGGCTCGCGTTCGGGGAGGGTGCGGGCCGGGGTTGCGGGTCAAGCGAAGGAAGGATGGATGGAAGGGGGCGACGCGGCAATGTCTCTCCTGTCCCGTGGGCCCAGGAGCATGAGTGAAATGAAGTCATGCCGTGTGAGTTTCAAGCATCGTCATACGCGAGCGGCACGGCGGAGGCAGCGCCAGCAGCATGAGGCGGGACAGGGCCGCACGAACGCGTGAGGGAAGGTCGACGCGAGGCCGGCCGAGACCGGCCGCGGGGCCCCGCGCGGGGACCAACGACATCGCAACAACAGGCCCGCGTCGCGGCGCGCGTTGCCTGCAATCATGGCGCGCGTGCAGCAAACAAAAAGACAGATATCGCGGCCGATATCCCGATTTGCACATGGCAAAAGACCTTACCTGATTATTGGCGTTTGGCGGTGCCCCCCTTTTTCTTCCAAGGTATTATTGCGCCCAGCAGCCGAGAAGGAACACGGGAGATTTTCGCAGGAAGGAACGAGGCCTGTTTTTTTTTTTTTTTGAATTGGTGGAATCGGAGTCGCAACAACGATGAGTGCATGCATGAACATGACAATCACGAGGATGTGAGCAAGGTATTCATCCACAATGTTCCAATTGGCCTTCACCACGATCGGTGGCATGCCATGGACATGGCCGACATATTCTGTTGTTCCGTTCCGCCGAGTCGACGATCCGATCGTCGCCGTCAGACCGGTTTCATGTCAATCAGGTATACGACGTCCGATACAATTCTGCATGTTGCTCTTCAACGGACAACGTCGGACTTTTCGCATAGCCCCAACAGCGCGTGAGATGGAACTGAGAGTAATCATTGCTCTGATGGTTCTCTGTGCACGACAGCCCAGCCAGGACCTGCTATGCCATGTTGTGTCGATCCGACCAACCGCAGATTTTGCTGTAATCCATCAATGACCGCGATCCCATCCCATCACAGAGGTATGTTCCGTGTATCCTCGACCGATGCATTGCCACCGGGAGGGGGCGTATCAACATGCGAATGGAGAAAAAACTTACGTGGTGACGAGTCAGCAGCAGCGCATCGGGCAGACAAGGTGTAAGCGACCTGGAGATGAAAGGGGGCCGGTCGCAGTTAATTGGGACGAGAAAAGTCAATGCGACAACAGTTGGCCCGAGCAAGTGTGTGGGCATTGACGTGCCATCACATGGCGTTGTCGTTGTTGAGCGAGCGAGCCCAGGCAGTTTAGGTGGAAACCCCCGACGCCACATTCGTCCATGCGGTCATGACCATGACGACGCCACATTCGGTGAGACGAATCGAAGAAGAAACCATGAAGGGTGGAAGAGAGGGGCGTGAGCATTTCATGATTTCATTGCTGGGATATCATCCCCGGTGGGGTGGATTGGCCATGGAAGGGAAGATGGCAGGACGCGGGTTTCCAGGTCAAAAAGGCAAGGGCTGGTTATCGGTATTGAGTCAGTGCGCATAAGGAAAAGGATGGACAGATATCTAGAATCCCTGCGGCAAGGGTTCTCCGGAACGCCAGGGCCTTCACCGCTGGCGCGACGGCCGACCTTTTCCCTTCTCTGCCTCACCCGCAGTCAACGCACGCGGCCCAAGTCCAGGTCGCCCGGTGACGGACACGGCGCGTGGGCGCAACCGAGTGTGTCGACTGAGTTTTCGCGCAACGCGTGACGCCGTAACCCTTGACCCGTTTCTTGCGCCTTGACCTCGAAAAAAAAAAGTGAAAAGGGCTGCCGTGGCGTGGGGGAGGAGCGGCCCGTTAAGTATGCAGACCCCTCGGGCGTGATCGCGCCTTTCGCTGCCTTGGCGGCCTGCCCTGGCCGGACCACGCTGAGCCAGGCTGGGCCTCCGAGGCGCTGCCAGCGCGAGGGGAGGCGGCCTGACCCCGACGCGGCGTTCGACCCGCCGGGACCTGGCGCCATAATGTCCTCGGCACGACCCTTTTTCCCTCTCCATTTTATTCGCGCGGGCGCGTCCGAAGCTCATGTCGAAAGACAACCAAGCCAGCACGGGTCTGCGACCGCGACCTCGTCGCGGAATGAGTCCCCAACATCGCGGCCGTGGCGCTCGTCGACCATGGCCGATATCGGTCGCGCCGTGACCGGCGTGTCGGGAACGTGTGGCGTGCGACACCAAGCCCAATATTGGCCGATGCCCCAGCGATGTGGCGCAGCGTGGACGGACGCACGAGCGTGCCAGATAGACCTACCTCTAAGCACCGCGGGACGGATAAACCGCGAAAGCAAAGAACCTAGAACCGTTCGGCGGCGGCGGCGGCGTGGATCCGGTCGATGGAAGGCACGACCTCAAAGCCTGGGCACAGGGGTTCATGATATCAGACGGGATCGCGAAGGCCGGCGCCGGGCAAGAAGGCGTGGGCGAAAAGCAAAAAAAATAGACAGGGGTGAGTTGATGAACGCGATGTCTCCGGGCTTGACGCGATGCCCCACGGAAGGCCGGCCCCCGCGCCTTTCCGGACGTATCCGCAACAGACATTTGACAAGGGCCATTGTGATCGGCTCGTGCGAGGCACGGCGAGCCCGCGATCCGAATCTGATGTCGTTCAGGCCCCAGTCGATCCTATCAACATCACGGGCTGTGCCTACGGGCTCACACGGCGCTAGCGCGGGCTGCGTCGATCGCGATCGCGCTCGCGCTTGTCTGCCTTTATTCCCAGAAGGCTTCGGCAAGACAACGTGCTACGACAAGTCGATTCATGTCAGGTTTCTTACGGCGCATGCGACGATCGAGCAATCTGGCGATTGAGTGGGGCGATATAGCCAAGGTGTGGGCGTGGTCGAGCGGAAGAAGGAGAAGGGACTACGATGATTAAGCCGCCGATAGAATATCGTTGGATCCGAAATCAATTTACGTCTCCTACGTGGCGTCAATAGGTAAGCAAAGATTCAGTGAGTCAGCCGTGTCCGTTTGGCGAGCCATGGTTCCGCCGATGTCGAATTGCACAAGGCGGCGTCGCATAGAGACTGAGCCGGTCTTGCCCGCGAATCACATGCCGTTATACAGACAATGATGGCGAAGCGCTGCATGTGATCCATCCCGTGGCTGACTCCAGCGGTGCCGAGAACCTGTGTTCTGCTTGCTAGCCATGCGTGCAATAACGACTAAAATTCGCCAGCATGGGGTGCAGCATTAATATCAAGATTGAACCCTGATAACGAGGGTGCACCGCGCACCCACGTTAGCGGCCATTCTGTGGCGAGGGCACCCTCGCATCACCAAGACCCGGCTGGGCAGTACGCGTGCCGAGCCCCGGCCGAATTGATGAGTGAAAGGGCTACAGGACCACGCCAGCGCTTCGCAGGCTCCGAGCGGAGCCTGAAATCCGCTGATATTCGCATTGATCGCGGTGTGCCTGGGCCAAAGCTTGTACATGAGGGCGATGCAAGACTGCTCTGCCTTCTGAGACACGGAGCCCATATCGTGGCCCAAGATCACCAGCGCCTCAGGTTCAAGCGTGGTCCTTGTCTCACCTTTTCCCCTTTCTCTCTGCACGGGGGGCGAGGGCAGCGCCACACCTTCCGGCTCGCATAGCGAAACCGGTGTCAAGCTCGCACGCGTCAGAGATGGGCGGAACTGTGTTGAGCGAGTTAACGCTCGCTCGATCTAACTTACCCTCTATTGTGAAGGCGACGCGCAGAAGGCCGACGTCGATGTCTCGATTGCCTGGAGATGCCTTTCGTTCACACGACTGGATACTAGCGGATGGTGACCTCCAAGCACTAGGTGAATCTCTGATCAGCATGAAAGACAACAACACCCATGGCGAACAGCATGATGAGACATGTGAGTGAGCGGCGGAGCCAATGCCATGCCGGCCAAGGAAAAAGACATCCTGGTAGGGCTTGAAGGCATCTGCCTTCTGACTGTGTGCGCCCCTTCTTTTTGTAGCCTCTGTGGCTCCCTGCTAGACTGCGGAGTGCCAGAGAGTAAACTAGCATGATAATGTCGCTATCGACCACGTCTGGATCTCCACGCGCTATCGAACCGTTGCCACGATGGCGTTCGGAGCCATAGCTCGTCCATAAGGCGTCGTGGCTTTGCACCCCAAGCCTGGTTAGTCGCGTGCAGCTACCAACTGAACAGAGATCGACCGGCGACAGCAACAAAAGCGGCCAAGAAAGTCGCCAAGCGAGTATTATCACCAGGCCGAGAAACACGATGCGCATCGTGATGTACTTCGCCTGCTCGAAAGGGTGGCCAGCCTACGCCGGCGTTAAAGCAGCCATCCCGCGACGCGAAAGTCGCCAGCACGAAGTTCTCGCGCCATTCCGTGAAAACAGGAGGGTTCCTTGGGCTTTTGCGCGATGCGGGCACGCGTCATTCATGCGCCATGGCGCTTGGAAACACCCAGTGCACCACGCAGGGTGACGGGTCTTTGCATTTTTGTTGGTCGCGTCACGTTGCCATCGCGGCTGCATGGCCGTCCACCGGCATGGCGGCACGGGTCATTGGACCCGCGCGCGCACGCGGGTGTCATACGCCCTGCCTGAGCCTACGGGGCTGTCCCCAAAAAACAACACCGATCGCAAGAAAACAAGGGCTATTTCTGATAGGGCCCCGACTAACGGACGCCGATGGCCAGCAAACGCCGGTGGGGTGCTAGGCTAGGGGGTCACAGGACCCGAAAAGACATCAGACCCACCCCTGGCATTCTTATTTTTTGCCCCTGTGCCTTGGATGGGGCGCGACCCTTAGGACGCCGAGACATCGCCCTTCAGCAAAGGGTGGCAGTGGGAGCGCGCGCGAGCCGGGTTTCATGGACCCGGAAGGCGCGTCCGGCATGGCGGGCAGGCTCCCGGCGACAGGGCTTCGCGGGCCTGAGCGGGGCCTAAGCGTCACGGAACGGCCATGAAAAGGGTTCGCGACCCGTGGAGGGCGAGGAGCCAGCGGTCGTGCTACGCGTCATAGACATCGCGTGCTTTAAGTTCCAACCGGTGGTTTCGTTGACGCGGTTGTAGTCGTGTCATGCCTCCCGCGCGCCAGATCCAGGATCCGATCCGACGCGCCTGGAGCCCTGGTCCTGCTTGCAAGGCGGTGGAAGCAGGACGGAAAACAGGGAAAAGCGGGTTGGGCGGCGGGCTGCCCGGACCACGAGTGATCGCTCTTTTTCCGTTTTTTTTTTTCTTTGCCTGGGTCACTGGCTGCTGAACAGGCCGCCTGCGTCGCGAGGCCAATATCATCGTTGATTCAAAATCAACCACCCGCAGCTTTTCAGGGACTAGCCCATTTATTTCCGGCCGCTCTTGCTTGATCGCTGCCGTACGCAGGTTCTTAAACCCAAACGCGCATCAGATCTAACGGCGTTGTCCGCCTCGTTCGCACAACGGCTATCACGCGACAGCGCCCGCTGCATATGGGCCGGCAAGACCGCATCGGAAAGGACACCGTCGTGTCAAAAGCAGCCACCACCGCTGCGCGGTCGAACATCCGCTCGTGAACGACCCAAACTATTTTTTTCTCCTGGTGCTCCTCCCTGTGGCCCGGTGTGTCGACCGCTGATACGACCATCCAGCCTTTGGTGAGATGGCGTCTGAACTGGGATCCGTCTTGAGAACGCTGATGTCAGTCGCTGGGGTCGCCGAGCACGTTTCCTTCGATTCAGCGGACCGTCGTCGTCGCGCGAGAAAGGTTACCATGACGCATGGGTGATGGGGCACGCGCTTGGAGTCGCCCCGAGTGATCTTGACCCCTACTTTTTTCTGCCGAGCACGGAGGCTTCGGGGGGCTTGAACCCACAAGGCCGAGGGTCATTGCCACCCAACGCGGAGAATCGCTGTGCCGACCAAAGCAGCCAAACGAGAACAAAAGCCCGCGAGCATGGTGGCAGCGGTAGGCCGACCGTCGTCGTCCGGATATGACCGGTTCGCAGAAAGGCGCTCGACGTGCTTATTAAGCATCATTCATGTCGAGATGTCAAGGGTTCGTTCGGCGTCCCATGCGCCATCGCATCCATCGAATTCAGCCGCTCCAACCGGGGATGTGGCGCGGCCCGACGCGAAGCGAAGCGAAACGAAACGACACCGAGGCTGACCCGAGGCCCGGCTCCGTGGCCACTTGACCGCTTTACCGCGCCGGAGAAAGCCGATTATCCGTCTTGCGTGTTTCCTTGCTTTCTCTTTTCTCCCCCTTTGAGGGGAGTCTTGGCGAAGCGTCATCGTTGGACCAGCGAGGTTGGGGCGGGTCAGCGCCCGCGCCCGCGCCTGAACGACGCGGCATGCTTTCAACGCGGACTCGCCGCTTTCGTCCTCGGTCGCTTTCTTTTTTTTTTTTCGAGCCACGGGTTCATGCGTGAGCGCCTCGGGCATTCGAAGCCTTTCGTCCTTGCCAGGCCGCCGACCCTTCGCTTTCATTGGGCAAGAGCACGCTCGTTCGCACCGACATGGGCCTCCATGCTCACCCTGTGCCTCAGGCAGTCAGGCAGACGGCGCGACGCCAGACATGCCCCATCAACCGCTGCCGCAGGCGGCGTTGCGGACTGGGCCCAGTGATTCGGGACCCCCGGCCATCGAGTAAAGGAGGCAGAGGAGGCGAGCAGGATGCGCGCCGCGGCGCGCAAGGGGAGCCGGGCCACCGGACGCAACGCGGTGCAGCGCAGAGGAAAAGCAGCAAAATAGCGGCCCTCTCGCGCTGGATCGAGCGACTGTAGGGGCGTTGCGGCCACGACCATGCGATGGGCGCCGATCAACCATGACACACCCATTTCCGGCGGTGCGTGGCACGGGCCAGCGCGCGAGGCCGGGGTCCCTGGCCGGGGGATCCCTGTGCTGTCCGAGCGCTGTCACTGATGGCGTATGATGGCACCGGGCGGCGAAAGGAGGGATGCCCCACGGAACAGGGACAATCACGCTTTTCAACGAACGGGACTCGGCGCTTCTTCTAGCAGCCGACACGGACGGCAGGCCGCAGGCCGTGAGGCGCGCCACACTGAGCCAACCGCCGGGCCCACGCGGTCATCATCAAGGGTGCCGTTGCCTGGGCATGGTAGCGGGCACGAGCGGGGTCATAGCGATAGGCCTGCCTGAGCGGCTGTGACGCGATGGGATGCGAAAGGGTCCGATGTGGTGTGGGATCCGATGTGACGTGCCACGACGCGAGAGTGCCGCGAGATGTCCTGCGCAGCAGCAGCTGCAACTGCACCCTCCTACGCCATCATTTCGCTCCCCCTTGGGCACGGGGCGCATGTGGCGGGGCTTGCCGGTCGCGGCCATGCAAGGCGGGTCCGGCGGTGATGGGGGCCAGGGTTCTCCTCATCAAAAGTGTGCCGAGGCATCAAAGAATAAAGGACGAAGGGCCGGGTGCGCATTTTAGGGGTGCGCGCGACGGCTTTTGGTGCTGATATTGGCCGATCGGCCATAAAAAGGATCCGGAAAAAGAGACCACGCGCAAGATATCGCTTGGACGGATGGATGGATGGAAAAAGGATGACGAGGGTTCATCGGATTTTTTTCCCTTCCGTTTTTCGGCACACATTCACGGTGGTGCGTGGCTGACCCTCCTTTTGCTTTCGTAGGGGCGGTGGGGGTGCCGATCCCTTCAGGAGGGGGCTGGACGACGCCGACGACGAACGACAGGGCCAGGGCATGCTTGTGGGATCTCCGTGCTCTGGTTGCGATTTCTTAGCTGAACAGGAGCCTCACGTAGCCGATACGGCAGGTGGGAGAAGCGGGGCGTCAAGAAAATAACAGTCACATGGAGGGAAGCGATAACACTTACATGGAGTTCGCTGGCGCGGACGTGCAAAACCGGCGGCGCTGGGGGTCTCGGCAAAGAGGGGTTCTGATCGGACCACCGAAGGAAGGCGGCACCCCCGTTGAAGGAAGACGAAGACCAAGAGAATTGTGTCGCCCATGGCATCAACCCCGTCATTCACGATCATCAACGTCAAGTCATAAGGATGAGTAAGCAAGGCACCCAGAACGAAAAAGAAAAAAAAAAGTGATAAGAAACTGGTGCACGCCGATGCCGGGAGCGGCCTCGACACGGACCGAACGGGTGCCGCCACGATGCCCGTAGCACAACAGCAGACGATGATGACCTGGACCCGGATACATATCGCATCGCTGATCGCTGCCGCGCATGAGCGCGCATCAAGCAATATCAGGCATTCACTCGTTTGTTCCAGTTTTGCAGCCGGTGTAAATTATCGCATCATCATGCTTTTCTGAAAAAAACAGCGATACAAGAGGGTATCGAGGGTCCTGGCCCCAGGTGGGCGTTTTGCAGGATGGGCGTCGTTGTCATTTCTGGTCTGCGGATGACCATCCGGATGATGCGAAGCAGGGGGGGCATGGTATAGCGTGGCATGCGGAGCAGGCGCCGTGCGGGGGTTTCGCCAGCACGAGCCGACGACAACAGAACGTACATATTTGTATAGATGATAGGCCGGGAAGACGACTGGTGTCGGTGTGTCTTCTGACGGGAGCTCGGGGGACAAAAATAAGCAAAAAGCAAAACGTTGCTCGAAGGTTGAATCGCTAATACGTCTATCGTGCTGTCTATGTTCTATGCTGTAATCTATGCAGTGATCTATACAGCGTTCAATACTGTTTCTTTAAATCAGCGCGTCGTGACTGAGATTGCTATCACAGATGCCGTACACCTGCTTCTCTTGTCCAGGGGTGACACAAAGGTGTTATGTGCGTGCAGGCGCAGCGGACGCTCACGTGACGGTGATCCTCCTATGGATCAACGCGTTGTCTGCGCTAACATGCGTACCGAACCACAGACCCGTCGCTTACGCCGTTGCAGCGGCCGTTCATCCCTCTGCCACAAGGGTATTGACGAAGTGGTCGCGGACGCTACCCGTGGTACCCCCTCGCACCGATTGTCGAGATCTCCGTCCGAGCCAGGGTCACTGGCGGCATGCATCCTGTCTTAAAATCCCGCTTTCCTCTCTGTCACGGGCCATCACCGCCGGTCGCGACTGCATGGTGCAAGAATCGCGCAAGTCATCATATCTCACGCGTGATTTCGGAGCTCAGAGAAGCGGGGCGATCTCTGCGATCAGGCCGCGATTTGAAGGTCCGATGGATCCAGTGCCCGCGGCGTTTCGCGGGGCCTGTGATGCGATGAATTGAGCCAATGATGGCGGATATCCAAACATCTGGATCCATCAAACTGACGTGAGCTCGCGGCGATGCAAGGAGTTGGGTGTCATCGCGCCGATCGGTCGTATCATGCCGTGCCCCGTTGTTTGCGATGATTATTGAGCGGAGCGGAGATTCGAATCGCGTCGGAGGCGCAGTAAAACGCCGCCCCGGTGGTTTGTTGTTATTTTTTGCTGCCCAACCTCAGCCACACGGATCCGACCTAGGGCAGAATAGCTGTGATCGCGCTCGCTTCGGCAGCGTGGTCACGGCACGTCACTGTCTGTTATATATGGCGCTGAGCATTATCCGACCCTCGATTCGGGAATCAATTCCGCGTATCGTTTCATGAGCCATACGATCGTGATCGCGTATTGGAAGGGTCTCGACGCGGCCAAGGCCTTTGCATGCGATGACGACAAACCTCATCATTAATTGCGCATCGCTCACGCCAGCTTGTTACGTGGCAGCTCATCGCCCTTGTCCATTCAGCCGTGTGAACGGTCTGCTGTGCGAGGATGAGTTCTGTGAAATGCCGTCGTTCTCGATGGGGATTCGAGTCCTTGGAGCCGCAAGGCTCCGCGGTGGCTCGGGTCGGGCCTCGCGACGGTCGCGGCCTGCACGGTCCCGACTTCTCCGGGGGTTCCCGAGCAAGCACGGAATCCGGGCCGGACCGGACCGGGCTGAGCAGGATACGACACAACGGAACGCCTCGCTCGGCGGCAGTGGCGGCGCGCCTCCGGAAAGGGGCGCGCTGAGGCCACTTGCACCCCTGATCTACCGAAGCGAGCGAGGGAGGGAGGCACGGCTCATCACTACGCGATGGCATCACACGGCCCACGTCTCCGGGCCTCACTGTAGTGGAAAAAGAGCGTCGCGTATATCATAAAGCGATGTGAGTGCCTCTGCCGCGGTCCAGCATTGACGCGACCCATGTCGGAGGGTTTATGACATGGTAGAAGGATGGTACAGCCATGCACAGGTTCAACCGCTCAATCTAACGCGACACCAACTGTCGATTCCATGCTTCGTTATCGTTTGCTCACGCGCCATCTCGCCGTTACCTCTTTGTTTCCTCACCCTCGTCGCACCCTCACCCGTTCTTTGACGACTCCCGCGATGGCCGCCGATCTCGCCTACACCTCGCCGCAGCATGTGCGCGACCTGCTGACCAAGCAGGCCAATGTCGCCATCTACGACGTGCGCGGCGATGACTTTGTCGGCGGCCACCTGAAAGCTGCCAAGAACGTACCCATCTCAACGTTCGTCACGTCGATCCCGCAGATCGTGGACGAAGTCAAGGGCAAGGACGAGGTCATTGTGCACTGCATGCAGTCGCAGCTGCGCGCCGTGAAGGCCGCCCGCGCCCTGCAGGCAGGTCTTGACGCCTCGGCTAAAGGCAGCGCGCCCCAGGTCAAGATCATGGAGGGCGGGTTCTCCCGTTGGGTCCATGACTTTGGCGACTCCGATGAAGTCGCCGACTACGACGTCCAATTGTGGGGCGCCCGCTCCTAAACGAGCCGGGACGCGTGATCGTCAGCGCGCCATATCTCATCATGTTCGTGTAGTCAAAAACGATAAATTATAGAAAATAGGCACGAGTGAAACGAGAGTGAGAGAGCGAGAGATAAAGATGATTGGTATACCCATCCCTGGATGGTATACAATAGGATGGTCTTGCGGCGCTTACGAGGCGAGAGACCGACGACGGGCTATTAGCGCGCACCGCCACGGCCACCGCCACGGCCACCGCCTCGGCCGCCGCCGCGGCCGCCGCCACGACCACCGCCGCGGCCACCGAAGCCGCCACGGCCCTTGCCACGGGTGGCGGCGGCGGCCGTCTTGTGGCCATTCTTGCCGCGGACGAACTCACCGGCATCGAGGCTCTCGCGCGTGTTGCTCTTGGAGAAACGCTTCTTGCCACCGAAGCCGTACTTGTCGTCGCGGGCCGAGCGGGGCATGCGGCCGCCGCCGGCGCCGCCGCGCTTGGAGGCGCCGACGGCGGGCTTGCTCTTGCGGTCGAAGGGCGTCCCGGTCTTCTTCGCCGGGGCGTCGTCGAGCTCGACGGCAAACTGGTCGTCGGCGCCGTCGACGGCGTCGAAGTCGCCCTTCGTGTTAGCCTGGCTCGCCACCTTGCGGCGCGCAAGCTTGATTTTCTCGAGGCTGTCCTTCTTCTGCTCGAGACGGTCCATCATCGTGGCGTGCTGGACCTTCTTGCCGAACTTCTTGTTCTCGCGCTGCTTGCGCGCCTGCTCGGAGGCCTTGAGGGCCTCGGCCTCGGCGAGCAGCTTCTTCTTCAGCTTGCTCATGTGCTCATCCGTCTTGACCATCTCCGCAAAGTAGTCCGAGGGGCGGAACACAGGCGCGCCCTCCTTGTGCAGGATTTGGATGGCGACCATCGTCGCGGCCTTCGCCTGTGCGCGGAACGACGCCTCACGCTTCAGGTCGTCGCGCTCCGTCGATTCGGGGTCCGCCTCGGGGCGCGCCACCGTGCACACCTGGTACGTGCTGAACGGCTGGCCCACCACCGTCGACAGCGCAAACTCTTTCAAGCGCGCCTCAATCAATTCCTAGCCAGTCACAATCAATAAGAAGTCCATGGAACGATCGCGGTGAGTTTCATTGATCCAATGTTCGATTCCTGCTCGATGCCAGTTGGCTGCGTTCAGACGAAACAGCCAGCCTCGTTGTCGTTCGCCACAGGCTGAGCAGTGCTGCGAATCTGGACGTGAGATCACACGGGAGCCTCTCGCTCTTGCGAACCGTCACATGGTCAACTTACTTTGCGGACGATAATCTTGGAACCATCCGACTTGGCGCGCTTGCGCATCAGCGCTTCGCGCAAAAGCTCTTCGGGATCGATTTCATCGAAGGCGGCCTCCGTCGCGGCGCCGCGGGTGACCGTCGTGAGGGTGAGCGGGCGCTGGGCTTCCGGGAGGGCCTCCAACGCCTGCGCGGCTTCCTCTTCTTCGTTGGCGGGCACAGGCACCTGCAGCGATTCGACCTTCGCGTTGGCGTTAGCGAGCGCCGTGCGCAGCGCCGCGCTCGGCTTGGCAGACTTCGTGGCCTTGGCTCGCTTCTTCTGCGACTGGGCCGACAGCACGGCCGATCGGTGGCGGGCCATAGCGTTTCAGCGTTCTCGGGGTCAGGAAGGGGGATATCGGGGGGCGGACACGCAACGACACCGTGGGAAACGAAACGATAAGATACGATGCGGCTGTCGGGGTTCAAAAAATCGGAAGGTGGTCGGTCAGGGTGAGCGTCGCTAGCGACGGCGTGTATCTGTGTCACAGCGAGCCACAAAAGCGTGTATGAGGGGGGTCGGTCAGACGTCGGAGATGGGGTTATCGGCAACGAGGCGTTGGGGAAGCGCTAAGGGAGCTTCGAGACCAACGAAGGCCAGCACCCTACTGCAGTAATGGGTCCGAGCCTCTGTGTCATCTTAGAGAGATGCATCAGCGATTCGCGCAGCAGTGATATGAGGATGGCCCCAGGACATGGACCCGGCGGCGTTCGTGATGTCCGCTGCCGCTGGGTCAGCGACTGCCCCTCCTCCCCCCAACCGAGGCGTGTGCCTCGCCACGCAGGGAAAGCACCTAGCGGAGTTGCCGATTGGTGGGGGGCGGCGGCGGTAGCGGCGGCGGCGGCGCCACCAAGTGGACGGTGGCTTAGCGATGACCCACCACGGCTGCCCGTGCGGACGCTGCCAAGCCAAGCAGGTGAGACATCGGCCACCGCGATCATCCCACATGAGTCCATCCCTGTGGATTGCCAGACCATACGGTGCGATCATTCGATGTTCTCGTATCGCAGCGTCGCTTGGGTGGCTCGCTCGACGCCGCATGGGAGGGTCGGACTTGCAGCAAGCCCTTTGGGGAGGATCCACTTCCCCGAAGTCTCATGTCCGAATGGCCGTATCGTCGCTGGGAAGGGCTGCATGCCATGCAGGGAAGCCTCAATTGGCTAGGCCGCCTGCCTGGATGATCATGACGGGTTGGCGGACCGCGAAGGTCGTGCCGGTCGTCAAGGAAAGGCGTCCCACGTGCCACGGCGGACCACGAGCCGGCGTTTGGTCGTCGCCGCGCCGGTCGCCGGCCGGCCATGCGGCGTCGTCGTTTCGACCGCCGGCGCGACCGCCCCTCTCCTTTCGACTCAGACAAGACGCGCAAGGAAAAGGGGGCCTCACTTCAGCGTCGCCGACTGGGTCGGAGCCGTAGTGCCGTGGACCCGCAACACATCGTCCTGGCGGCGTCATATCTCCGCTGATGCATCACCACCACCACGAACACCCCACACCCGCATCAAGGCCTTCAGCTGAGCGAGCCGCTCGGCCGCAGTGCGCGCCGGCCGCATTATCCACGCGCAGACGGCACCGGACCTCGACGCTTCACCGGCTCACAGCGGCATCACACGCACCGGCGTCTCCTTCTTGCGTGCCGACCCGTCCCAACCGACCTGTGTTCGCTCCTTTGACTGGCCTTGGCCCTGGCTTGCTTGCTTGCTTGCTTGCTCCGGCCTCGCTGACGTCGTCGACGATACGGCGATTCGCGCTGCAGTGGCCGCCACGTGCTTGCTGTCGGTCCGCCACACCCCGCCACAACGACCCCACGATGATGGGGTCTGCCGCGCCAGCCGTATGGCGGCCCGTGGCCCGATCGGCCGCCGCGTCCTCCGCTCGCCGCGGCATCTCGCAGGCGCTGCAGGACGAGAAGCGAGCCAAGCTCGAAGCCCTGTTCAAGAACAAGGCGGCGGCCGCGGGCCGCGCCGCGCCGGCGGCGTCGCCATGGCGGCCCACGACGTCCAGCGAAGCGAGCCAGCAGCGCCCCCCGTCGGTGCGGGAGCGGCATCTGGCGGCGCAGTGCGCGATGGAGGCGCCGCCCGTCGAGGCGCCGCCGGCGCCCGGCTACCTGGCGCGCCAAATCAAGGGCTCGCTGCTGCTGGAGAAGCACGCGACATTGATTCTCTTCAATGAGCTCAAGAAGGCGATGGAGATCCTCGCCAAGTCGTCGACCGGCCAGTTCAAGAAGAACCGCGACGCGTTCGACATCATGACGCGCTTCAAGAGCGATCTGCTGCGTATGCCGTTCTCAACGCTCTATGTGCTGATGCCCTTCTCCATGTACACGCTGCAGTCGCTGTTCTACCGCGTCCCCAACGCCCTCGCCTCGGGCTACCTCGACGAGTACGTCTTCGGCCAGCGTGACATCGCCGTTTCGCGCATGCGTGCCGACGTCTCGGCCGCGTGGCTCGCGCGGCTCGATGCCCGCATGGCCGGCGTGCTGGCCTCGCCGCCGACGCCGCCCTCGCCGAGCGCCGCCGACCGCGTGCGCCGGCAAGCCGCGGTCAAGTGGCGCGCGCTGCGAGCCAAGGCGCCCGAGCACGCGACGGCGGCGGACTTTGCGGACCTGCTGCCCTGGGTCCGGCTCGAGTACAGTCTGCTGACGGCGCCGGCCGCCGACATCCGTGCAGCGGGGCGGCTCGCCGGCCACGCCTTCTCGTGGATCCTGCCGCGGACGCGCTTGCTCATCGCGGGCGACTGGAGCGCCAAGGACACGCTGCGCATCCGCGAAGAAGGCGGCGCCGTGCGGCTCAACACGTGGTGTGTCCGCGAGACCCTTGACCGCCGCGGCGTGTCGCACCTCGACGCGATGCCCAATGCCGAGCAGTATGCGCGGCTGGACCAGCTGGTCGGAGCCGAGATGGCGTGGCGCCAGGCCATTCTGGCGATGGACTCTGCCGCGCACGTGTCCGAGGTAGACGCCGCCAACGCGGCCCTCACGGTCGATCAGATGGCCAGCTTGATTATGCTGCAGTCGCTTTACACGGCCTACCAGCACGGCGCCCGCGTCGAGCCTTCCGCGGCCGGCTGATCGGGCACCAGCAATCCTGCGGAGCGTTGGCGGGCTCCCCCGCTGCTTCCGATGGGCGACGTTGGCACGAATGGCTTCCCCGCTTCTAGTTTTGTTTGTTGCGTGGACATTGTACACTCTCACGGCTCATGCCTCATGACTGAGGACCCGGCGATGGCGTTAGAAAGCACCGGCACGCTAGAGAAAGGCGCCGCGATGTTAAGAGAAGAGAAGAGACGCGACGCGACGCAAACGAGATTGGGATCAAGCAGTGCGCCGCGCATTATTTATTTCGCGGCGCACCGCTTGCTGCTCACGGGTGGAAGGAATGATGCGCGTGGGTGCCGCACGCTTGCTGCGTCGGCCCCGACCGGCCGACGCCACGATCCCGCGGCCCGTTGGCGGTGGCGCCGATGCATTGTTTGGGGGTTCTTGGCCGAAGTGGGTGGAAGGCCTCGGCGGGCGAAGGGATCACTTCCGGCGATGCCCGCCCGGCCCCGGCAGCGATCGCGGCTGACGCGGCACGAGCGGCGATGCGCCTCAGCGATGCTCCTCGCGGCGTCGGCGGCGTCGGCAGCGTCGGCAGCGGGCCTTGAAATGCCATCCGCGGGGGTCACACAGCGGAACAACGGCTCGGCCACGGATCGGCCCTCGTGCACCCAACCGCTGCTCTCTGCGGGGACCTGCTGGCCCATGCGTTGACGGCTCCGAAGGCGCGGCAGGCAGGCAGCGAGGCAAGGCGAGGCGCCTTCCTGCCCACGCGGCCATAGCGGATGCGGCTGCGGTCCTCTGCCGCCGCTGCAGGGACCGCCGCCACCGCCAGGGGCGGTCGTCTTGGTGTGCGTCACAGGAGGGTTCTATGCTTGCGCCGACGCCGACGCTGGCGCTGCATCTGACTGGTCGGCGAGTCGTGTGGCCGCGAACCTGGGTTCCTTCGTCACGTCAGGCATCAATTCCCGGGGGCCACACCCCGCGCCGGAGGGTCCGAAGGTGGGCAGGCGCCGCCCGCGCGCCGACGCCGCCCGCGGCCTCGGCAGGAACGAGGATTCCAGCCGATGCAAGAGGCAGTATCCCATCGAGGTGATGACGCCTGGATGTCGCTGCAATGCAGGAGCGCTTAACATCGCTCCCTGTAGCAAGCTTCAGCGACCCGTCTCCCCGCTGGACGCCGATCGGGGGGATCGTCGGTGCGCTCTGTCTTGTCCGTTACTGACGGCGTCATTCTCTACAAGTCATTCTCTACAAGTCGCTCTCGATTCTTCGATCGCCACGTGGAGACGGCATTTTACACGGCAACACCTTGATACAGCATCCATTCCTGACCGCATTCAGGCAGCATGATGGCGACCTTCGAGGGGCTCTCCTCGGCGGCGGGCTTCGCATCGTCAGCCTCCGCCTCGGGATCGGCATCCGCGCCCGCAGCATCAGCCCTGTGGCCGCCACGGCGTGCCAGTTGGATCGCGTCCTCGTTGGCGGCGCCACCCGCTGCATCTGCCTCTGGATCCGCCTCAACCTCCTCGGGCGATGCACCCGCTTTAGATGCCTCGTCCGCACCAGTCTCGGGCGCCGCTTCCCCCGTGCGAGCGCCCCCGTCTCGTCTGACGACGGCTGTGGCCAGGGGCGCGCGCCCGCATCATCGTCGGGATGGCCACGACGGCCACGGCGGCCACGACGGCCGGGATCAGCGCGCGCGCGGCAACGCGACCGACCGCGCGGCCTCTGCCTGGCCATCGCCGGCGCCGTGGACGCTGTCGTCCGCGCGGCCGCGAGGGGGGCGGCGCGCCAGCTGCAGTCCCGCAATCCCGGCGTTCGCAGGCCTTTCCTGCCGCAGGCATGCCGATGCGCGTGCCGACGCAGATGCCGACGCGTGCGAGGAGACCCCCGCGGAAACGTGGGCCCAGCCTCGAGCGCGCAGCCGCCACGTGTCGCTCGGCGCCTTTAATGACGCCTTGCGCGCCGCCTGGGGAACCCCGGCAGCCTGGTCGGTCCGCGAGGACCCTCTCTGGCCGCCGCCATCGGCGGCCTCAGCCACAACCGGGCCCCCGACGTCTCTCACAGCGGCGGCGGCGGCGGCTTCGCTGGCGGCGGCGGCGGCGCCGTCGGCCACGCGCGCCGCGCACGTGGTCATGCGCGCCGTCGGCGTGCTGTTCGTGCTCGCCCTCTTTTTTGTCATGATGGGCGTCGCGGTCGACGGCGTCGTGTGGCCGTGGCTGACGCAGGCGGCGGCGTGTGCGGGCGCGCCGCGGCGGTCCGGCCGCCGCAGCCGGCCGCAGGCCATGCCGTCATGGGGCGCCCACCAGGCGGCGTCGTGGACGGCGCCGCTGATCACGCCCGAGGCCGTGCCCGCGTGGGCAGCACGACTCGTGAAGAGCGGCGGCCTCGCGTTGCTGTTCATCTCCCTCGTCGTCGTCCTTATCGAGTGCGATGGCTTCCGTCGCCGTCTCGTCGCGCTAGCCGACCACAGGCGGCGGGTCCGCGCCCGACGTTCGGAGTGGCCCGTCAGGTAGACGTGTCCGCGTCCGGCCTGGCTCCCCCTCCTCCGTCAGCCCGTAGAAGCTCTTAGAATTTTCTTTTTGGTCCAGACGGCTGCGTCAGAGCACGAAGCCGCGGCCGTCGCGGTAGGCTTGGACGGCCTGGACGCCGCGGGCGCGGAAGGCGGTGTTGGCGACGCCCCCGATGCCGAAGGCGGGGAAGATGCGACTCATGCGGGCCAGGGTCGCGGCGCCATACTGAGCTTGAACGAACGCGAGCCGCTGCGGGATCGAGGCGGATGGCCGGTTGTACAGGTCCATGCCCCACAGATGGATCGGCGTGCTCACCAGCTGCACCGTGACGGGCGTCAGCAGCTGCGCTACCGGCTGGCAGTAGTCGACGGGCAGCAGCTTGCGCGTGGCCAGCGCGGCACCCACGAGGGGCGGCACCGTGAAGGATGCCCAAATCGTGAGTCCGTCGCGAATCATGTACAGCCCGTAGCTGTTCCATCCGACCGGGCGTGAGGTGGATGGCGGTGCTGCGTTGCCGGGCGCTGTTGATGGTGACGGCGATGGTGGCGGCGCTGCCACTGCCGACTGAACTGAAGCGGTTCCTGCCGGAGCGCCGGGCGTGGGCGCAGGCTGGAGACGGCCGAAGGCGCGGGTAAAGTACCCGTCCTTGGCGAGACTGGCGCTGACGTTGGCGACGCTGGTGGCGATGAACTTGGGCATCGCGTCCGAGTCGGCGGTCGTCAGCGCCAGCGTGCTGGCGGAGTTGGCGCATGCATACGTCGTGACATAGACCAGCCATACCAGCAGAAACGAGGGCTGTCCCAGGAAATGCACGGGCCGACGGGTAACGAGGCTGAGGCCGTGCGTCAGGCCGCGCGGGAGCGGCGCGCGGCCGCTCGCATGGCAGAAGATGGCTTTGTCAATGACCGCTATCGCAGGGGCCACGAGGCTCGCGGCACCCACGGCCGCCGCGGCGTCCGCGAGCAGCAACGGCCCGAGCGGCAGCGATGCCGGGGAGGCCGGCGGAAAGGCCACTGCTGACGGCGATGCTGCTGGTCGCGAGGCCACTGGTGGGGGCCCTGCCGCGGCCGAGGCCGGTGGCGCGGTGATCGGGCTGCCCATGACCAGGATCGTCAACAGGCGACGGTCTAGAATGGAAAAGAGGGCGGCGCTGGCGCGCAGCAACGGGTCGATGCACACAGGCGGCGGCGTTGTGTTACGCGCATCGATGATCCTCGCACCGATTCTTCCCGTCCTTCATCGTGATGACAGATGCCCTTCATCGCTGCTCGCTCGCGTCGGCGTCTGTCGATGCGGTCCAGAAAGTATCGTCGCTCACGCGCATGCCTGTCGGTCTCCGCATCAGGGTCTTTATCCAACCATGATCGGAGCATGAATCTTTTCCATCTCGACGCCGAGGCAAGGATGCTGATCCTTAGGGGGGTGAAAGAACCGACCAGGAAAAAAAGGCAGATGCGATAAGCATAAGAAGCGCACGGTGGGGGGTCAGACCCTGTGTGCCTGGCGCGTCCGGCTGTCGCGCCGGCGGCAAGCCGTGCGCGAGAGTCCGCTGCGGCTCCGAGGGCACGCCTTCTCGAGAGCCCGGCAGCGGCAGCGGCTGCATCGCGGCGAAGCCGCACGTGCCCCAAGCACCCGCCACCGCGGTCGCTCGCCGCCACGGCGGGAGCCCCACCCTGCGCTGCCTGATCCTACGCTGTCGCTGCCGCCAGCGCGTCGGACGCCCTGGCCGGCGCTTCCCAGCCTAGTGTCGCGATGCCACTCGAGGCGACGCGCTGCCTTCGGCGGCATCGAGGCGCGGCGACCCATTTCCGGCAGCCGCGGGTTCCTGCCAGGAACCCATTATCATAACAAAAATTAAGCATTGAAGGCGTGCATTCGAGCACCGATGCCGTCATTTCACAGCTCGGGCACCGTCGTCCCCGGGGCATGTCGGGTTGACCGCCGACCGCCAGAGCAACAGGGTCGTCGCGGGGAAACAGCATGGCGGATGCGCGATGGCTCCGCTCATGTGGCGGGAATGATGGGTGCCGAAGCGCTGCCGACGGAGCCTGCAACGGCGTTCTCAGGACGGTCGACGATCGGATGACCGGGAACCCTCCTACGATCGTCTGGGAGGACCGTGATAGGCTGGCGAGAGGACGATTCGTCCGCTGCAGGCGCCCTTGTGGATCGGCAGCATGGTATCGGCAGCAGGGAGCCCGCTCGCGACGGGCTTCGCTGGGACATCAGACAATCCCGTTGTTGTGCCCTTGGATATCCTGGATTGAACTCCATCGCATGATGACTCACGATCACGCATGCGACGCGATGGAAACGCGATGGAAATGGCGTCTACGCGAGGACACGAAGAACGGACCAGAGGAGCACGAAATAACCAACGCAGTATGTGAGTGACACGATCACGCGAATCGATGAAGCAGACCTATCCATCGGTCACATCCCGTGTGAGGCGCGACGAGGACGGTGCGACGATGGCCCAGCGACAGCGGACGGGCATCGGACGACGGCTCAGTCTCAGCTAGAAAGTTTACGATCACGTAATGCAAGAACAGGCTTCGTGGACGATCTCGACGCCGCCGCGCCAACCGCCGAATGGCGGCAGCCAGAAAGCGCGAGATCCTCATCGAAGCCAGAACGCATGGACAGTCAGAATAAGAACGAGTTGCCAGGGACGGCCGAATCGATCAGCGGTGCGTAGCCACGACGAGAAGACGAACCGACCCTCGCGGGTTAGGGGCCTCTCGCGTCGCTACGCGTGCCACAATCGCATCGGCCGTCCTTGGCAGAAACACCATCATTGCCGTCGTCGTCGTCGCCGTGGTTGTCGCTGTTCGTGGCTGACGATGTCATAGCCTATCAATGGGCATGCTGGGCGGCCATGGGCGGCTCTGGGCGGCCGTCGATAGACCCAAAGGACAGTCTGGTACTTACGAGAGTGCAACGAAGCAGACGGCGGTCGCGCAGTCAGTCGTCAAAAGTGCCTGATCCGCTGGCATCGCTTCCCGTGATCGCTTACGCTCGCTATCTCTAGCGAGCGACATGGGACGAGGCGATCAAGTAGTGGGGGGCGCTTAGCGGTTCCAAATTTCCACGCCGCCCTGCTGGGTGCCAAAGTAGGCCTGCTCGGCCATCCCGCAGAAGAGTCCGGTCTCGAGGATGCCCGGGATCGCGTGCAGCAGCGCATCGAGGCGCACCGGATCGGCCAGCCAGTACGCTTCGGTCGCTTCCGGCGGCGTGTCCGGGGTCGCGGGCTTCCACATCAGATCGAGCACCACGTGACCGCTGTCGGTCACGACCGGGCCGGCCTTGTTGACGGCCATCCGCAGCGGCGCATGCACCGCCGCGTGGCCGCCGAGCTGCTTGGCAAGCGCGTGCTGGACCAGGCGGTACGCTTTCTCGTGCACCTCGAGGGGCACGCCGCGCCGCCAGCGCGAGCCCAGCCGCGGCGGCGCGTCCGCCTCGACGGCGGTAGCCTGCTTGCTGTCGTCGGCCACGATCACGAAGCGCCGCGCGCCGCTCGCGACCAGTTTCTCCTGCAGCTGGCACGCGCCGCCGCCCTTAATCAGGTGGAACGGGCGCTTGCCATGGGCATCGCTGGCCGTGGCTTGGACAACTTCGTCAGCGCCGTCGAAGGCAACGTCCAGATCCGGATACTGATTGAGATCGCCTAGCGGCAGCGCCGCGTCAAGAATGAGCTGTGTGGCTTGAAACGAGGTCGGCACGCACGCCGTCAGCGTCTGCGACGGCTGCTGCTCCTGCTGCTGCTGCTTCAGGCGCTGCGCGAGCCGCTCGACGACAAAGATGACGGTGGAGCCGCTGCCGATGCCGACGAGCCGCGTCGTGCCGAAGTGGACGTGGTCATCGACGGCGGCATACGCGGCGCGCTGCTTGGCCAGCGTCGCCTGCAGCGCCGCATCGCTCTTGGCCTTCGCCGCGGCGACGGCCTGCCTGGCGGCCTGCGTCACGTACGTCGTGTCGCCAGCCATCCTCACTGCCAGACCTCAGGTGGGATTCCTCGACAGTTGCACGCGATGCACTCAACGCGAGGCGAAGGGGATGGAGATGGAACGTGGATGGGGACGGTTGTCGTGTCGGTCGCAGACCACGTGATCGGCGCGAGACGATGCAGACGATGCAGCGTGTCGGGGGCCGACCTGACCCCGGCCGTCCGATCGGATCGCCCCTATCCGGCTGGGCCGGATGGACGGTGAGGGTCATCGGACCGATCCTCCTGTCAGCGTGCATGCGTCCCTCCCATGACACCGGTTCTGGCACTTTTGCGCCTGGTTTCGCGCGAGGTTTCGTGTAAGGCGGCCGCGTCGTGGCCGCGCCGGGACGAACGGCGCGGGTCGGGACTCACGCCGGGGATGAGGCCGGGCCAGCGCAACCCTGCACGCTCTCTTCCTTTCCTGCGCTCGCACGCCTCCTCTCGGTCGCGCTTTGCTGCGTTTCCCTCCGCTTCGGCCCATCTCGCGCCTTCAGGGTGCAACGCCGCGTTCCTTGTCGCTCGCCGCCTCATGGTTTGGCTGGCTGCTGCCGTGTTTCGTCGTCAACGACGCGACTCTGGCGTAGCCGCCGCGTGCCGGCAACAGCGATGCCGTTCTTCCGCTCCTGACGCTTCGGCGAACGGCGATCCATGCGCCAGGCCCAGCATCGCACCATGACATCGCACCGCATGCCATTGCATGGCATTCCTGCGCACCGCGGCACCTCAAGGCACGACCCGACCCGACCATGTCAAAGCACGCGCGGCGTCGGCAGCGCCGTCCAGGCCCAGGCCCAGGCCCAGGCCAGCGCCCGTCCCGGCCATCATCGCCCACGGGATGGCCCCATCGCCCTGCAATGCTCGACCCCTGGCGCCGTCTCCTCCCAGCCGTCCTGGCGACCACACGCGACCTCGCCCGCACGACTTGTGCATCACGACGCGCGCGCCGCCGCTCGGTCTGCCGCCGAGCGCGGTCGTCCGTCCGCCAGGTGTCGACCGACAGACGCTGCGATGCCGCAGCATGGGACAGCAGTCCCAGTGGCAAACATGGCGGGGCGGGGCTGGGTTGGGCCGGGCCCGGGGGCCGGGCGCCGCCATCGCCCCGGAGGCGCAGCCCCACGGGACGCCCCAGCTCCGCTTCGGCACGTTGGGCACGGCGTGTGCGTGCCCAACGTGCCGTGCGGTCGATGGGCCACGTTCCTTCGCGCCTAGCGACTCCCCCAACACCCAACCCCAACACCCGGCGCCGGAGCCGCAGTAGCAGTAGCAGTAGCAGCAGCAGTAGCAGCAGCAGCAGCCACAGACATCCACCACCGAGGCCGGCGGTGGGTGCGGTCGGTGCAAACCGGTGGCGACCCCGAGTGGTCGGCAGGTGGCCGGCAGGTGGCCGGCAGGTGGGTGGCAGGTGGTCGGCAGAGGGTGGCCAGGCAGGTGCGAGGGACCGCGGCGCGGCGCGACGGCGTCGGCGTCGGCGTCGGCGTCGGCGCTTGCGGCCACGAAGGCCGATCCATGTGGAGGCGCCGTACTTCTCTGCCACCGCGCGGTGACTCGACAGGGCCGGCCAGACGGCGGCCGTCGAGCCCCTAAGCCGCCGAGCCTGCTGTGGTACCGAGCACGGCGCACCCACGCCCCGCGCGAGCGACGACCGACGACCGACGACCGACGACGGGCCACGGCCCCCGGGGCCACGACGACGGGCTCTGGTGCGATGGCCCCACGGGAGGAGGGCGGCCCATGGGTGCACGGCGCAGCACGGCATCGCACGGCATCGCACAGCATCGCACAGCATCGCAACAACATCCTATGGCTTCGTACGGCATCACAAGGCGTGGCATCGCATGGCATGGCATCGGGTCTCCGCTGCGCGGTGGCGAGGCATACACCGTATCATAGCCACGCGGCGGCCACGGCGCTGGGTCGCCCCGAGGAGCCTCGGGTCCGATGCCCCCTCACCCCCCGTTTGGCGCCGACGCCTGCCGCTCCTCCTCGCGCGTTCTGGCGTCCACAAGGCCGGGTTTGTGGTCGAGAGACCGGCGGGGCCTAGGCGGCGATAAACCGCCTCTCGTCGCGTACTCAGCCGCCACTGAGCGGGAGACGACGACGAGGGCCGCATGGCGTCCACTGACATCCGTCCTGCGTCCTTGGTTCCGCCAGTTCCCACTGTTTCTGCGCGGTTCTTGCGCATCTCTCTGCGCGTGCCGTGCTTGGCTGAGTGTGGCTGCTCCCGCTTCGGGGCTGAAACGGCTGCCACCATTGTCTATCACTGCCGTGGTCGCTCTTGCTGTCTTACCACGTGGGCGAATGCGCTTCCTGTCGGAGATCCCTCCCCCAAGATCCATACGTGCCGACGCCGCACGAAGTGGGGCATGCGCCGACCGAGCAGCGTCATGCTCCTCCTGTCATGATCTCCCTCCCTCTGCCTCTGCCTGCCCTGCTGCGTGCGCCCGCCTTGCCGGTCACCGCACCTGCCTGTCAACGTCACAACCGCGTCACTCGGACCTGCCGTCGAACCCTGACGGCGTATGTGATCCCGAACAGAGGATCGTGCTGTGCGGCCGTGATCGCCGTCCGCGCGGGGCGGAGTAACGTGTTCGGTGAGTGTGAATGGGTGCGGGTGCATATCCACAGACGCCGGCCATCCGTGCGCGTCTGAGCCATGTCCCACCATCCCACGCTCATTATCCTGCGCGACATCAACTTCGGGCTCGTGGTTTGGTTCAATCTTTCCAACCTGCTCTATATCTGGCGGCAGTATGTCCAGCGTCAGAAGTATCGCCAGGCTCAGGCCGAGGAGGGGCTCGCTGCCTCGCATGACAGCACCACGACGGGTGGCATAGGCCCCCGGATGGGTCTCGGCATCGGCAGCCGCGGGCCGCCGGTCGTGGCCTCGTGGCTGCGCCGGCTGGGTCTTGCCCGGCCCGCTGCCGCCCTGACCCGCGCTTGCCGGGCGGCGAATCAGGGCTTGCAGCGACGCCTCCGCTCATGGCGGTCCTGGTGGCGTCCCAGGCGATGGCGGCGACGCCCGCCGCCGCCGCCGCCGCCTGTGCCTAGGGCGACCGTCGCGGCGGCGTTGGCGGCCGTAGCCGCGACCCCGACGGCTGTGCTGCCGCTCGCGGACCGCCGCCAGAGCCCACGGCTCTCTCATGTCTCCTCATGCGTCTCCTACGCCCTGCCGCCGCTCCCCTTGCCCATGCCGCCGCCGCCACCACGACCGCCGCCGGCGTCCGACGCGGACGCTCACGACGCCGTGCTGTTTCCCTTTGCGACAGCTTGGGGTGTCCCGGAGGCCTGGCCAACGCCGCTGGATGGGCCGGCGGCGGTCTCGTCGGCCCCGGCGGTGGCGCCCATGCCAGCCTTGCCGCTGTGGCACGGCCACCCCCCTCGCTCCCATATGACTGTTGCCGATGACGCCGCGACAACGTGGCATGCGTCGGAGGTCGACAACGCGTCAACGCTGAGCGAGGCTGACGAGTCGGTGGTCGATGCGGCGCACCATGACAAGATCGACTCTTCGTGCGGACAGGCCATGGAAGCGATCATGACGGCAACGGGCATTCTGACGCTGTGTTATACGGGCGTAATGGTCGTGGACGTCACAGTGATCTACAGCTTCATGCGGAGGTGGTCAGACCCTAAGCACCGCACCCTCAGCGAGGTCATGTCGCCGACCGCCAGCTTCGTCCTGTGCAGCGTGCTGCCGCGTATCGGCAACGCCCTCATCGAAACCATTGCGATCTTGTCGACACTTTTCTACTGGAACCGCTTCCGCCTCGCCGCGCAGCAGGTCCAGCTCGTCGACACGTTCTCGGTCACCCCGGGCGGCGCCCCATGGCACCCCGCGATGTCCGCGCGGCTCCGCTGGGACGCCTTCCAGGAGCTCCTCATCCCTTCCCGTGCCTGTCAGGCCTTTGCGACACCGACACCAACACCGACACCAACGGCAACGACCATGACGACGACAACGACAACGACGGCGCCTCTCGTCCAGCCGATGGTGGCGACGCCGCTGCCGCCGGCGACCGACGGGCCGCCCGCTCTGGTGCCGAGCGCTTCGGACACGACGGCCGTTGCGCCGTCTCCGCCTGCCCTAGTGCTGGCGCTCCCATCGTCGTCGTCCTTCGCCCCCCAGACCGAATCGTCTGTGCCTGTGCATGTGGGCGTCGCGACGGCTGAGCATGGCCGTGACGAGGACCACGTCCACGACGCAGCGGACGGCGCGTTGACGAAGGCCACTGACACGCCAACGGCGGCGGGGAAGCCCCCGGCGGCGGCGGTCACGACTTCGACGATGCCGGTCGCGCCGGGCGTCGTGGGAACGCTGTCGCCGGCGGATGCGCAGTCCCTCGGCAAATCGAGCTGGGCGGCCGGGCCGTCGTCGCCCCTGGTGCGGGCCATGCGCGACCTGCTGTTGTCGTCGGGGTTCCAGTGGCTGGTACACGTTCTCGCCATGGCGATCTGTGCCACGTTCGTAGGCCTCGCTACGTGGAACCAGATCGGCGTTAAAATCGCCACGCAGTGTGATTTGCGCGGCTACGGCATCCATATCTGGCCGGCGCGCTCGGTCACCTTGTTTTCTATTCTGTATGTGACGATCAGCTGTGTGTTCACGCTACTCTCCTCCTCGCTGATGGTGGTCTATGGCCAGCACCGCGACTACCGCATCTATCAAATGCTGCGTCTCATCCTCGTGCTGACCGTGATCGAGGCCTTAACGAACATCATCGTTTACATCCCGCTCCGCATGCGCTTTAATCCGGGCGGCCGGTGGAGTCTCACCATCCACATGAGCCAAACCATCCACTTTCTCATTATGGTTGCCAGCTTTCCCAATTTCCCCCGTCGCCTGTTCCAACTGCCCGGATATGACTTCTGGAAGCGCTACGACACCCGGCGCGCCGCGTCGCGGCGCCATGCTCGTACGAAGCAGCGCCATCAGCGGCACGTACGGGCGCAGCAGCACCAGCAGCCGCAGGCTGACGCGCCCGTCGAACCGCTCACGCATTCTACGGACTCTTCGAGTCGTACGCTCCATCCGGCCGCCTGGTCGGGCGCGTGGCATGCCGCCCTTGCCACCGCGGCCGCGAGCGCCGACGCCCGCCGTCCTCGTCTTGCGGAGGCGCCGGGGGGCGAGCCTGAGCGGTTGGCTTTACCGCCCTTCACCGCGACCGCCCCGGCGTCCGTGGCGTCTGCGGTGGCTGCGTATGAAGGGGACAGCGGCGGGGCCCTGGCGGCGGCATCCTGTGGCGCGCATCCGCGGCCGGCGCCCGTGCTGCCCGTGACGCTGCTGGCCGTCCCACCCGGACTCGGCGTGGCAGGCGCGTTTCCTGCTCTGGAGCGCGCGTGCGCCGGACCCCTGAGTCCGACGTGCCGCGGCCATCGCCGCAGCAATGCGCTCATCCACCCGCGGTCGGCGCTCGCTCCCACGCCGCTGTGGCCGATGCCAGCGCCGCTGCCGTCGTCGTCGCCGTCGTCGTCGCCGTCGCCGGCGCCGTCGCCGTCGCCACGACCGGCGGGGCTGCCGGCGCCCCCCACGGCGCTGCATGGCGCCCTCTCGACCTACGCCGCGAGTCAGGGCCCGTTCGCTGTGGACACCCTTGGGACGGGATCGGCCGCGGATGGCGCCGCGGCGCCGTGGCGGCCGCAGCCGGCGACGCTCATGGTCGAGTCGGCCGCTGGGGCGGTGGCGAGTCGGGTCCGCGGCAGCGGCGGCGCATCCCGCCCGCCGCTGCGCAGCCATCGTCGATGCTGGAGCTTTCATGCTTGGGACGTGGATGTCGATTCTGATGGTGACGATGATATGTCCTCGCGCTTGGGCCTGGCGCCTGCGCTGGCGTCAGCGTCAGCGGATCGGTCTGGACTCCCTGGCTCCCGTTCTGACTCGACAACATCGTCGTCGGTGTATGGACGCTAAGGAACGGATTCTCTTTCTATTTTTTTTTTTAATTTATTGTGTAACGGGGACTGTTTTCCCAGCGAGCCCCTGGTTCCTTCTGATCATTTCATCCAGGATCCGATGCCATCCATCGTTAGTGCGATGACGCGGCGCCGTAGAAAGGTTGATGAAGGGCCTCGTAGACGCGCCGGACTTTGGTCTCGCCGAAACCCGGCAGAACGGCGAGGTCTTCGGGCTCGGCGCGCAGGATCTCTGCGACGCTGCGAAACACCGAGAGCAAGGTGACGACATCGGCGCGGGTCACACTGCGGATCTGTGTGAGCACCTGGACGACCAGCGCGACGTGGTCGCCCGGGTCGATCTTCTCCTTGAGCAGATCGGGGGGTTTGTGCTCGTAGGCCTTGAACGTCTCCAAGTAGCGCGCGGCCTCGTCGGGACTCCATGCGAGGAACAGGGTCCAACCCGCGCGCAGCGCCACGCGCGTGAGATCGCGCACCGCCGCGTTGGGGTCGTCGACGTCGACGACGGCGAGCAGCACGCGCAGCGTGAACCGGTGCGCGCCAATCTTCTCCATGCGCGACGCGAGATACGCCGGAAACAGCCGCATGTACTTGAGCGACAGGAACAGGAGGCCGTGCGTGGGGCCGACGAGGAAGTCGGCGCCGTACGCGTCGCCAAAGGTCCAGCGGACGTTTTGGATCCGCTCGAGCAGCGGGTTGCCGCGCTGCCGTGGGTCGACGACGAGCGAGGCGCCGGCGCCGGCGCTGGCGCTCGTGCCCGGCGGGCCCGCCCGCGGCAACGTCCCGGCGGGCGTGAACACGGACCCGGTCTGCGCCGTGTGCTGTGGGTTCTGGCGGTAGAAGTCGGCGCTCGAGGGAAAGAGTGAGGTCGGAGCGGCCGGCGGCGGCGTGACGGCCGGCGGCAGCCGGACCCCCGCGGCGGTGGCCGCGACGGCGGCGGGCGGCCTCAGATCATGGCGGCGCGGCGGCTGGGACGGTGGGGACGGTGGGGACGGTCGCGGGATGGGAGGCACCCGCGCCGGGGAGGTGGCGGGCGCTCGGGTCGCCGTGGACGCGGAACGTGGAAACAGGTCGGATGCCTGGCGGTCCTGCTGCTGCTGCTGACGCTCCGCGTCCTTGACCGAGGGGACGTTGAACATGGCCGGTCGCCCATCTGCCGTGGGTCGTTCGGCGTTCGATCCGCTAGCTGCGGGGTGCTGCCGGGTGCTGCGGGGTGCTGCCGGGTGCTGCGGAGCGCTGCGGAGGCGCTGCGCGTGATGGAAGCGTTGCGGCCGGAATCGGTGCAGACGACGACGCGAGCGGCGCGCGTGCGACGGTGCCAGACGCGAAGCGCGATCCTCGATCAGCGCTACTCGACAGGGGAACGCGTCGCGCTGCGGGGCCGATCGTGCCGATCACCGCGCAGCGCGGCCATCACGCGCGGCGGCGGTCCTGGTTGGCTCGGCCGCGTGGTCGCGGCCGAGGCCTGCCGCCCCCTCGGCGGCGGACCGGCGCGGTGGCGCCGGCGCCGGCAGCAGGACCACGTGGCGCAGTCGCTGCGCCACAGGAGGGAGAGGCCGGCGCCGCGCGCCGCGCGCCACGGGTGAGCGGGAGGTCCCGCGGCCGGTCTGGGCGACGGTGCAGGCCGCCCCTGGCGCCGGCTGCTCGGCCGCGGCGTCGGCGTTCGGCCATTCGGCCGGCGTCCTTCCCTTCGCGCCGTGAGTGGAGTGGTGGGCCGACAGCCTCCGAGTCGCCGGGCCGCGGCGGCGGCGGCGGCGGCGGCGGCGGCGGCGACGGCGGCGGCGGCGGCGGCGGCGGCGGCGGCGGCGGCGAGATCGCCGCTGGACGCCGCCTTCGCGGAGGGCCACGGGGGAACGGGCGGCGTCGGGCGTCGCCGCGCGGCGCCGTTCGAAAGGCCGCGGCGGCCGCGGCGGCGCCAGGACGGACGGACTTGGCGAGCGAGCGAGCGTGGAGCGTGGGCAGCATGCGCTGCGATCGCTGGCGGGATCGGCGTCCGTGCGGGGATGGAGGCCGGCAGCCGGGCTCATGGGAGACGAGACGTCGGCGGGTGGACGGCCGCAGCGCTGCGCTGCCGATCGTCAGAGTGTCGTCTCGTCTCGTCTCGTCTCGTCTCGTCTCGTCTCGTCTCGTCTCGCGCGACCCAGGCCTCCGGGTATCCTCCGCTCGGGCGACCCTCGGGCGGCGACCGCCCATGCCAGACGAGCCGCCGCAAGGCTCCCTCACCGCTCGCGAGGCCGAACCCATCCGTTCGCGGGCTCCGGAGCATGCTCGTCGAGGAGGGCGGTCCGGCCGATCCACGGGGTGGCCGGCACGTGGCCGTGACGATGCACGAGGCGACCGGCCGACCCCACGATCGTGCCTCCTCCCAGTGCCCGATCGGCGCCGCCATCCCCGCCATGGGTTGGTCGTCATCGCCCGCCTCCATGGACTCGCCGTGACCCCCCGCTTGGCCACGACACGCGCATCCATCGACGTGCGGCCGACTCTCTTTTCGCTTTCTCGATTCCATTCGTCCTGCCGATTTCCGTCCGATTCCCCTTGCGGCTCACGGACGGCGAGCGGCGAGCGGTGACGCTGACCCCGGCATCGCCCCCCACTCCCCGCATCGCGGGCATCCAGAAGACGGGGCAGACGTGGCAGCGGCAGCCAACGGCGATCGACGGCAGCCCCACCAACCGTCTCATCGCGGGCGGCACGATGGTGCCGGACGACGCCCATCACGCCGGCCGCGACGCCCGCGACCACGGCGATCCGCCTGCCGTCGACGACATCGAGCACGTGTTGCTCCAGATGGACGCCGCCCCCGTGCTGGCACCGACCCTCAGCGCCATCATCCCCCAGTTCCGAACGAACCATGGCCCCTCCATCCTGACACGCGGCAGCAGCTTCGCCGCGCCGCCGCTCGGCCCCGCGTCGCTCGGGCCCCTGCCGCCGATCGCCGCGGACGGCTCTCTCGGAACCGCCGCCGCCGCCTCGAACGTCGCCGCTGCCGGTCCCTCGCCGGCTGGTCCAGCGACGACTCACGTCGATGGCCGAACGACGTCTCTCGCCTCCACGGACGGAGCGTCCAGAGGGGTCACGAGCCTTTGGCCGGCCGGGGGAACGCCCGCCGCATCGGCGGCGGCGGCGACGGCGGCGGCGTCGGCGCCGACGGCCTCCTGGGCCGAGCTCGCGCTCTGGCAGGGCGAGGCCCAGGCGAAGCAGATGCTGCACGACGTCCTGGAAAACTTGTCGCCCACGGCCGCCGCCCCCCTGCTTCCCTGGGGTGCGCCGGTGGACGCGGCCGCGACCGCTCCCAGGTCGCCCCCGGCGATACCGGCGCGACGGGACTCCATGTGGCCGTCGACGGCGGCCGGATCGCTCGGCCATGCGCCGACGGGCCTGGCAGGGGGTGCTGAATCCGGAGCCGTCACGGCCGCTGCCTCAACGACCGCCATCGCCGCCAGCACCGCTGCCAGCACCTCCACGACGCCGTTGGAGCCGATGCTGTCAGGCCTCGCTCCGTCGATGGCGACGCCTGCGGTGACGGCGGCGGCGACAGCGGCGGCGTCTGCATCGACGACGGGACGGGCGACAGCCTCGGCACTGGAAGCGGCCACCGCTACCACCGCAGCACCGACAGTCCCAGCACTGACAGCATCGACGGCATCGACGGCATCGATGGCATCGGCGCCGACAGCGTCAGGATCGATGGCGTCACCATCGACCGCGTCAGCATCGGCCCCAACGGCGCCGTCAGGGTCAGCGCCGGCCATGTTAGCTCCAGCAGGGACCTGCGTCCCGCGACCGCCGCTCCTCGCGTCCCACTCGAAGGGTCAGCTCCTGAAGGGCACGTTGCGCGCGGGCCCGGCGATGCCTGCGCGGCCGACGACGCCGGGCAGTGGCGAGGCGCGGCTCGATAGCCAGTTCTCCATCGAGCGCACCCTCGGCGAAGGCAGCTTCGGCAAGATTAAACTCGCGCTGCACCTGGCGACCAACGAGCGCGTTGCCCTGAAGTGCCTCGACCGCAGCCGCATTGAGCGCGAGGCCGGGTCCTCGGAGCGCGTCATCCGCGAGATCTTGCTGCTGCGGCACCTGCGCCACCCCAACCTCAACCGCATGCTGCAGGTCATCCAGACCAAGCGCATGGTCTACCTGGTGCTGGAATACGAGCCGAACGGCGACCTGCTGGCGCTGATCCGCCGCGTCGGCGCTCTCAGCGAGGATCGGGCCCGCTTAATCTTTCGCGAGCTCCTTGCCGGCGTCGCCTATTGCCACGCGCGCAAAATCGTCCATCGCGACCTGAAGCCGGAGAACATCATGCTTGATGCGCACGATCACGTCAAAATCATTGATTTCGGTTTCGCGAACGTGCTGGACGAAGCCGACGGCGACGGCGACGCCGCGACAGGCTCGTCGACGCGTCCGCTTTCGACCTTCTGTGGGTCACTTGCGTACGCGAGTCCCGAGCTGCTCCAGAACCAGCAGTATGAAGGCGCGCCCGTCGATGTCTGGTCGCTCGGCATCATTCTCTACGTGATGCTGGTCGGGACGCTGCCATACGACGAGTCCAACCCCTCGCGGATGTATGGGCAGATCCTGAGCGGCCACATCCCGCTGCCGCCAACCATGTCGCCCGCTTTGCAGCGCTTGATGAGCGCCATGTTGCACCGCCAGCCGGAGCAGCGACCAACGACGCAGCAGCTCTGCGCCGATCCGTGGGTGGCCGGCCCCGACGGGCCTGTCGTCGTGCACCGCGGGCACGACCCTACGGCGCCCCGCTTCGACAAAACCCTCCTCAGCGAGCTCGAGGCCTGCGGCTACCAGCTGGAGCATCTCTGGCAGGAAGTCCAGAAGGGCTACCCGGGACCCGTCCACACCGCTTACGACTTGCTCGAGAATCGCGCCACGCGGCGGGCGCAGCAGGCACGCGACGCCGAAGCTGCCGCTACTGCTGCCGCCGCCGAAGCTGCCGCTACTGCTGCCGCCGCCGCGACGATGATCGCTGTCGCTGCCACGGCCGCTGCCGACACTGCCTCTGTCGCTGCTGCCACCGCGTTTGCTGCCACCACGTCACCCGCAACCATCGCGTCGCCTGCATCGCCACCGCCAGCCCCCAAGGGCCTCCGCGCCCTGGTCGAAGAAGACGAAGAAGCGGAGGAGGAAGAAGAACCCCTGAAGAAGGCCTCAGCACAGCGGGAGACCACCGCAACGGCGGTGACGACCTCATCCGAATCGTTCGCTCTGTCTGGAATCCGTGCCCCACGTGGGCTGCGTGCGCGGTATGGCATGGGATGGGGCCAGCGGGCGTCGGCGTCGGCGTCGGCGTCGGCGTCGGCTTTCGCTTCAGCGTCAACGTTGATGGACGCCGGGATCGCCACGCCCCATCAGGACGGTACGATCAAGACAAGCGGGCCTGACGGCCTGGCCACACCGACCGAGCCGGCGCCGATCGCCGACCCAGGCAGCAGCGCCGCGTCAAGGTCATCCGAGCCCGCCTCTTGCTAGATCGTGCGGCCTCCTGGGGCCTTGGGCGATATCGTCCCCATGGGGGGAGTAAGCTCCCAGTAAATTAAACTTTGGTTTCGGCTTTTTTCAGCCTTCCAACAAAAAAGAGGAAATAGTGAAAAAAAAATTATGGAGAACCGCTGTGCGGCGGGTCGAGCGCCCCTTTGCGGCTCCCCCGCTATCGGAGTTTTGGGCGGACGGAAGGCCATCGGGACAGGTGGGTCGCGTGGACGCAACGTGCTTGTGTTGCTCTTTTTATCGGTGTTGCAGGACCCGTCAAGGCAGAACGGTCCTCCGCAACGACCCTGGCCGCCCCAACATGCGTTTTCGTCTTAGTTTCAGCGGCTTGACTCCGCTCGATGCCACTATCTGGATGCGCTGAGCTCGTGACATCGAGGAGGCTCTCGTTCGCCCTTAGCCACGCCCTCTTTGTGTTCTTTGACGCCGAACGCGGTCTCTGCCGACGCCGTCGCCAACCCCGTCACCACCGCTGTGCACGGCCCACCTGCGGCAACGAAGGGGCTCGCCACACGCTCACGCTCACCGTCTAGCCCACGATGGACGTCGCGATGGGCGAGGCCCGCCGCACCGCCGGCGGCCCTGTGCGTGCTGGCCGCCGCCACCAGGCTCGCAAAGCCATGGCGGGATCCCAGCGTCCGTATGCAGGCATGACCGATCTCCCGGTCCAGGCGGCTTCCGGCCCCGGCGCTGGCGCCGCGACGACCTCGAGTACGAGCACGGGCGGTGAGGACGTCGCTATGGTCTTGGAGCCGACACCGCGGGCCGGACGGCGTGGACCGCGGGCGTCGCCGTATGCGGTCTCCCGCCGCGCCGAGCGACAGCGCGCGATGGTCGTCGCCGTCCCGGACGACCAGCGCATCGAGGTGATGGTTCAGGGCTGGAACCAGGCCAGCAAGAACCAGCCGCAGCGCGTGGTGACGTTCCTGGAGCGCCGCGCCGATCCGAACCCTTCGCCGGACGACGGCGCCAAGACGGTGTGCATTGTGGGCCACGTGGTCCGCCACCAGCACCTCATCCTTTTCGTCAACCATATGGCGGCCGCCGAGCAGCTCAAAAAACTGAGCGGGATCAAGCTAGGCGGCACGAAGCTGCATATCTCGGTGCCCGTCGCGAATCGCGGTGACGGCGGCGCCGCCGGGGGCCCCGGCGACGGCGGGCCGCGGGCCGATCGCGTTCCGCTGGTCCGGCAGGCGCTACTGAGCCGTTGGAACGCGGCAACGCAAACGCTGCAGCTGGCGCAATTTGCGACGGAGCCCGCACTGAAGCAAGGCGGCATCACACAGCCGTTCCCGTCGGCGGCCAAGAGCCCGCTCGGTGCCGTGATGGTCAAGCTCATGCACGACGTTGCCCCGACCGCGCGCACCCTCATCCTCGCCCGGAACGCGGTGTCCTCGCTGGCCGTGCTGCCGGGGCTCGCCACGGCGCTGCCGCACCTCACGCATCTCGACCTCACCGCCACGCGCATCGCCTCGCTCGCGGACCTTGAGTCGCTCAGGCACGCTGGCATCCGCGACCTCATCCTCACGGACACCGCCCTCTTCCGACGCCACGCCAAGACCGCCTCCTTGCAGATCAAGCTGCACACGGCTCTCCTTGCCCTGTTCCCGCAGCTGCAAACCCTGAACGGGAAACCCGTCGTCCGCGAGGGGCTGCCGTTGGTGCTCGGCATGACCGTGGACGCTGAAACGGCGTCGGCGTCAACCACGGCGACCCCATCGGCATCCGCCGCCGCCGCCACGGTGCCGCCCCCGTTCTCGACGATCCCGCCGCCGCTGGGGACGGCCATGCACACGCTGTGGCGCAACTGGCTCCAGCTCATTGACACCCCTTCGCTCCGCTCGTCGCACGCCCTGGGCCAGCTCTACGTCCCGGACGCCGAGATCGTTCTCATCTTCGACGGCCCGGCCGAAGGCCGGCCGCGCCGCGCCCGCGACATGCACTGGCGCCATGTGGCACAGCGATTGGCGGCGCGCCCGGCACCCGATGCTGCCGGTGCCAATGCTGCCGCGGCTTCGCTTGCCGATGCCTTGTCGCAACTGGCAACGTTGCCGCCGCTGCGCCACTCGGGCGACCCGCTGGGGCTGCCATCCCTCCCGCAAAGCGTTTCGCCCCTCGGACCGCACACGTTCCTCCTCACGTTTGCGGGCGTGTTCCGTGAAGACGAGCGGCCCTGTACGCAGCGGCACGGCGCTCACCAATGGGTCGTGGAGACGGCGGCGACCCATCCGACGGCCGCGGGCCTCCCGTGGTGCCGCATCCGTCATCAGACATGGACCGTCACGGATCCCGAGGCACCAGCCGTGAACGCAGCTGCGGCAGCTCCCTCGCCCGTGGTCACGCCTGCGCCGCTGCCTCCGGCGCTTGCCCACTTGGCCTATGCCGATGGCGCCAAAGTGCTCGCGCTCAGTGAGCGCACCGGTCTCCAGTATGAATGGGCCATCCGTTGCTTGCAGGAAGCGGATGGCGATCTGGATCGGGCACACACCTTTTTTACCAACGCCAAGGCGTCGCTCCCTGCTGAAGCCTTCGTGGCTGATTCATAGTGGTTGGCATCGCCATCAGCACCCCCGGTGTCGTGGCACAGCGGGAGTATTTAATAATGATAAATTTAAAAACCAATCAAATCAAATCAAAAAAAAAAAGAATCAAAACCGCCACAAGGTGGCTGAAGAAAGAACGTCACGAATACTCATGGATGCCCAGCAGCCCCTTGCAGAACTCATAGGTGAGAAAGCTGACGGCCGTGGCAGGAACGACCTTGAGGTAATTAGGCAGCATGCCTTTATACAAGCCGCGCCAGGTCTCGTCGCGCACGACGGTCCGGATGGCATGCCACGCGCCGTCATACTTGTATTCGCATCCGGGCATGCCGGTCACTTGCATGCGCCGGCGCAGGAATTCCAGCGGGTAGGTCACGGTCTGGGCGACTGTGGCGGCGAGGGCGCCGCAGCCGAGCCGCAACAACACGGTCCGCTCGGGCGATACCCAGACCGCCTGCGGCTCTGCAGGCTGCAGGGCCTCGGGCAGCGGCAGCGGCTCCGCTACCCGCTGTGCCACTTGCTGTGCCAGGACTTGTGCCTTGGCCTGCGCGGCGGCCTGGGCGCGCGTGATAAAGTAGATCTGAAAACTTTCGTATGCCGAAAAGTTGATCGCCACATAGGGCGCGATACCCAACACCGTTGGGATGAGGCCGCGATAGAGGCCGCGCCACTGGTGCTCGTAACGCCAGACCCCCTTGGCGATCTCCCATGCGGTAGCGTGGGGTATCCTGGGGTCGACGTAGCCGGCCTGGTGCATGCTCAGCCGGGTCCGCACGAGGTCGATGGGATAGGTGACGGAGACGCTGGTGGCGCCCGCGAGCCCACCCGCGAGGAGGCGCTCGGCCGTATCAAGGTCGCGTTCGACGCCATGGCACTGTTGCGCCTGGATCCACTTCTTGGCCCACTCATATGTGGCAAACTGGACGGCGCTGTACGGCACGATGCGCAGCACATTCATGCCGTTGCCCCGGAAATAACCGATCAGGCCTTCCTGGCGGTAGATCTTGCCCAGGGTGCTGACGACCCCGCTGTATTGCGGGATCCCGGTCGCCTGGACCTGGAACAGAATTTTCATGCGCTCCAGCGGCGAGACCACCGTACGGGACACCGCGCCGGCCACGCCCCCCGAGACGAGGTGGCGCAGGGTTTCGCTCTCCCAGAATGGATGGGACGGGGCCTCTGGCTCATCCGTCATCGCGCCGGTGGCCACCGCCGCGGGATGGGCCGCCAGCGAGAAGGAAGGGCGTGACGGCGCAGGTATCAATGGGGCGGACGCAGACGGCGCAGAGACCAATACGGACGGCATGGCGCCATCCTGCCGTGGCGCTGGCCGTGCAGCGCGCGACGACGATGGTGCTGACGACAGCCGTGGCAGCGGCGGCGGTGCCGTGAGCGTCGACATCGTCTGCGCCGCGTCTCCAGCCGTGATGGGTTTCTCCATCGCAATCACGAGGCGCTGTCAACGGGAGCGCCGCGAGCGGGAGCCGGAACGGCGTGAAACCGGCCAGGCCGCTTAGCCAGGTGCCGCGTGCGGCTGTCGTGAGTCGATGTTGCGTCGCGCCTCAATGTGATGCGACGTGATGGGATGGGATGGGAGTCGGGATGCGGTATGGCACCAAGCGTTGGGTGGGCACGCGTTCGGCCCCGAGAAGGCGGGGCGGCGACAGCCTGTCCAGGGGAAGGCTGGTCAGCCAACGGCGGGGCGGGACTTTCGTCGCAGGAGCGATGCGCCGTGTGGAGAGAGGGGCTACCGCATGCGCGGGCGGAGCCCCCCAAGCAATGGATCGGCCGCGATCCGGGTCACCGATGGCGTCGCTTCATTCAACGACGACGCCGTCTCATGCAAGGCTGTCCTGCCCCGCCGTGTCCTAAGATGGCGACGCAGCGCCGCGCAGACAGAGACGACCGGCGCCGCCTCGATCGCGGCGACCGTCGCGACGGTTGCAAGTCCAACCCCACACGTCCGGGCGCACAGGCTCGATATGGCACTGACCCGGATGGTGAACAGCGCGCTCCCAGAGGTGACGATGCGCAAAAAAAAAAAAAAAAAGCTGGGCCGGCAAGAGACGAGCACGGAGGGCACGTCAGGCAGCGAAGCGATGTCGCGACAAGGCGGAGGTCCAGCAACGACCATCACGTCGTCCTTGCGACAACGACCGGCGCCGGGTGGATCTGGCTCTGACTCCGAGCGGAGTTGGGTTGGCGGCCGGGATGACGATGAAGCGCCCATGTTCGACGCGTCGTCCACAGCCTGTCGCAGCGCGACCCGAAATACCCGATCCCCTTCGACCGAAAGGGAAAGTCTGACCCGCCGCATGGTGATAAGAGCCCCGCACCATAGCACAGCAACATATTCGTCCAGGCTCGAGCTCGTTGCATGAGCGCCATCGCGGCGCCTGCGGTGGAAGGGCCGAGCGCGCGAAACCGGGGGCGGGGCCGATGGGGGAAGTAGGGGCGGGGGAGTGGGGGTGGGGCGGATTGGCAGCCTGGTCCAGCCCAGCCGCCGACGACGTGATGTGGCATGCCATGATATTTACAATATATACAATGTGATATTGACGTGATGTTGAACCAAGTCGAGGTCGAGACTCAAATAGAAGCTGTCAAATAGAAGTATACAGGATACTGACTAAATGCCATACTGTCGCGTTCAGGAAAAAATATCCAGGTTGTGATGCCGTTGAGTCAACGACATCAAAGACGGCTAAAAACGACTTCACCAGCAAGGTCGCCTTGATTCGTCGCTCGGGGTCGCGTCTAGCGTGGAATGCCAATGGTATGGTCATAAGGTCTTCGTACTATACTGCATTGATGCCGTACTTGCGATTCACTTAGGCGTTTGAGCAGGCAAGCCGAGTGCTGTCAAGGGCAAGTTTTTGTTTCACACTCTTGATGCCCAGTTCCATAGCCTTAGGGCAAACCTGGCTTGAGAACTCTGAGTCACTCTGCTTGTATTCAATGTTGAAAACGGGTTTCTTTGCAGAGATGAACTTCGAGTAGTCACCACATTCGTTGTACTCAAAGCATTGCTCGTTGATTGCAAAATCGAATGAGTCAACAAGATCAGCAATTTGGGCAACGCTGTTTTTCAGACCAACGCCTAGGCCTAGACCATGGGCGGTGTCAGACAAAAACTTGTTGTATTCCAATTGATCTGCGGCGGTGAGGTCAAATCCTGATTTGTTTGAGTAGCCGTCGACATTGTCTGGATCAACAGCCACAAAACCTTTTTGTTTGCAAATCTTCATTCTTTCAATCATGACATTTCGGACAGCAGTGTTACGAATATCAAGCCAGTTCTCATCAGGCCATCCATCAAGAACGTTGCCCTTTGCTTCGG
>ML014213.1:0-66890 GCA_003615045.1 Caulochytrium protostelioides | reverse complement strand
GCCACGTGGCAGACTGCTTATGTAAGCAGATGTGATGCAAACCAGCGACCAGAAGTGGCCGTCCAACAAAAACAAAATCGGGGCCATGGCGCAACGGTAGCGCGTTCGCCTCCAGAGCGAACGGTTGGGTGTTCGAATCACTCTGGCCTCATTTTCTTTTTGAAAACTCTCGTTTTGCACGCCTCACCTTGAGGCAGCTGATTTTTCACTTTTTTTCGAAAAGTGGTGTGGTCATGAAATTGCGGTACTGCTGTGCCAGAGACTCTGGCCATTCCGCCTTAATCGTTCTTCAATTCGAGTCTACATCTCGACTCGACCGGTGTCGATAATGCGCGCGATATCAACGACACGTGCAGTGAACCATTGACCTTTGTCTCGTTCGCGGTGACTTGACGCGCAGCTGCGTATGCTCTGCTACTGTGCTTCTTGTGTTCCCTCATCACTGCTCCTTATTACCGTCGTTTCCGTGTCAGTCCAGATCGCTCTGTTGGATATCGGCAGCATGGAGACCGTTAACAAGTACTTGCCCAAACTGGGCCTGCTGCGTCTCAAAGATTTGATCAAGGCCATCCGTGCATGCAAGACCGCCGCCGATGAGCGCGCAGTGATCGCCCGCGAAAGCGCGGTGATTCGAACGGCTTTTAAAGAAGAGCAGGTCGAAACGCGTCATATCAATGTGGCGAAACTGCTCTACATACATATGCTGGGCTACCCTGCCCACTTCGGTCAAATTGAATGCTTAAAATTGGGTACAGTCATTTCATTTCGCCACGTTGTTTCGTGCCTGCGTCTCTGCATATTTTTCGGTACATTGCCGAGCGATCATTTCCGTGCCATGTCCATTAACCATCCTTTCTCTCCATCCTTTTTTTTTGTTTGGTGGTGCTCGACGACTTTCTTAAGTGGCCTCGCCAAAGTTCACCGACAAGCGACTGGGTTACCTGGGCATTATGCTGCTGCTCGATGAGAAGGTCGAGGTGCTGACGCTGGTGACCAACTGCCTGAAGAATGACATGAACTCGTCCAATATCTATGTGGTTGGCTTGGCCCTTTGCACTCTGGGCGACATTTCCTCCGCCGAGATGGCTCGCGATCTGTCCGGCGAGATCGAGCGTCTGCTGGGGAGCACGAATGCGTATGTGCGCAAGAAGGCGGCGCTGTGCGCGCTGCGTATCCTGCGGAAAGTGCCTGACTTGCTGGAGCATTTTGTCGACCGCGCGATGGGTCTTGTGAATGAGCGCAACCACGGCGTGCTGCTGACAGGCATCACGCTGCTGACTGAGATGACGCAGCTGTCCACGGATGTGCTGGAAAAAATGCGGACGATCGTGCCGACGCTGATTCGTCACCTCGAGAATCTACTGACGTACGGGTTCAGTCCGGAGCACGATGTCGGCTCGATCACCGATCCCTTTTTGCAAGTCGGCATCCTGCGTCTGTTACGCGTTCTGGGCCACCAGCACCCGGCCACCGCGGAGGCCATGACGAACGTGTTGACGCAGGTGGCGACGGTCACGGACAGCAGCAAGAACGTGGGCAGCGCCATTATGTACGAGACGGTGCTCACGATTCTGGAGACGCCGAGCGAGTCCAGTTTGCGCGTGATGGCTATCAACAACCTCGGCAAGTTCCTTTCGAACCGGGACAATAACATCCGCTATGTGGCGCTGACCACGTTGACGCGGACACAGTCCGCCATGCAGAGCGGGATGAGCGGGGCTGGCGAGTCTGCGTCTTCCGACGCGAGCGAGCTGCAGCGGTATCGCGGGACCATTATCGAGTGTCTTCACGACCTGGACATCTCGATACGCCGGCGTGCGCTAGACCTCTCCTTCTTCCTGATCACTCCGGCCAATATTCGGTTGCTGACACGTGAACTTCTCAGCTTCCTGGAGGTCTGCGAGCCGGAAACCAAGCCCGGCGTGGCTAACCGCATCTGCGAGGTCGCGGGCAACTTCCGCCCTAATGCGCGCTGGGAGCTGGATACAATCATGCGCATTCTGCGTGTTGCCGGCCAGTACGTGGACCAGGCGGTGGTCAACCACCTCGTGAAGCTCGTCTCGGCCGCGGCCCCCGCCCTGCAGCAGTATGCGTCGCGCAAGCTCTTCTATGCGGTCCAGAGCGACCAGCCGCGCATTTTTGCCCAGGAGGGACTCGTACTGGCGATGATGTGGTGCGTCGGCGAGTGGGGGGACCTGGTGACCGGGCCCAACGTCGGTCCTGGCATCGCCGGCGATGACGATGACGATGAAGACGCCACCACCGGCCCGAATGGCGCGGTCAGAGCGCCCGCTGCGGCCGCTGACGCGGCGCCCCACTCTAAGCCAAAGCAACCTGGCCATGATTTGGATGATCTAGAGGCGCTGCTGGGCGGCACATCGCTTCTCGCTTCGGCACCAACCAAGGACGCGGCGGGGAGCCAGCCCGCCGAGGACGGCCGCGTGTCGACCATGCTGACACCACAGAACGCGCCGTCCGAGGAGGCTGTGCTGGCCTTGTTTGAAGCCTGCTTGTCGCAACCCAGAGCGTCGCTCCACGTCTGCGACTATGCCACTGTCGCCCTGGCCAAGCTCGCTTCGCGTTTTTCGGCCGACTCGTCTAGTTTCCCGACATGTTCCAGGCTGATCCGTCTGCATGCGGCTTCGACGAACACGGCGCTGCAGCAGCGCGTGGCCGAGATGAGCCACCTGCTCCGCCTGGATCGCACGATGCTTGCTGATCTGCTGGAGCCATTGCCGGCACTTGACGCGAGTCTGCGTGAGGAGCAGATCAAGAACGAGATGGCGGCGGCCTTCGCTAATGGCGCGAGCGCCGCCGCCGTGCTCGCGGGCGGCAAGGGCAAGGTGCCGGCTGAAAGCACCAAGCCCAATGCCGCGCACGCCAAATCCGCCGCTCAGGATGACCTGATGAGTCTGCTCTTTGATACCTCGACCGACGGCGTCGTCGTCGCGGCGACCGCCGCTTCCAAGGCATCGACCCTCCCGATGGGCCTTGGCGCGCCGGGCGCCTCCAACTTGCTCGGCGACCTGATGGACTTGCAGCCGGTCGCCGCTTCCACCAGCGGCGTCATGGGCGCTCCGTCTACGACTGCGATGGCGCCGACCACGGCCGTACCGACCGGCCAGAACCTGCTGGACGGTCTCTTCAACACCACGGCGGCGCCGCCGACCGCGCCGAGTGGACACGGGGGACCGCTGCACGCGCTCGATCTCGGCGGTGATCTGCTGGGCTGCGCGCCTGCCGCGGCGGCGGCGGCGGCGCCGGCCTCGATGGCGTCGTCGCTGTCGCAGCTCGGCAGCCGTCCGATGACGGCGCCGTCAGCCGCGACGCCGGCGGCGATCGAAGTCTACCACCGGTCCGGTCTGCGCATCACGCTGTCGGCGTCCGGACCGGTGGCGCAGAGCCCGCGGCTGCGCGTGACGGCGCAGTTCAGCACGACGGGCCCGTCCGGGGTCTCGGGACTGGCGTTCCAGGTCGCTGTGCCGCGCGCCTTGACGCTAACGATGCACCCGGCGAGCGCGAGCGCGTTGCCGCCTTCCGGTGGCCGTGCCACGCAGTCGTTTGACCTCGAGAACCCGTCGGCGGTGCCCGTGCGGCTGCGGTTGAAGATCGCCTTTACGCCGGACCAGGGGGCGCCCGTTGACGAGATCGTCGATTTCGCCGGGTTTGCTTAGAGACCCCTCGCCTCGGGCTGGGACCTCGGGCGATGGCGTGGTCTTTTCCTCCCCTCGGGCTGCCGCTCTCTGTCTCCTCGTCTCTCCGCTCTATCGACGTGTCGTGTATGGTTGGACCGTTAGAAGACTCATGAACGTCTTCCGAGTGGCGCCCGTCGGTGGTATTGTTGTTTTTTTTTTTTTGATGATCGATATCGTCGTAAGCGCTCGGTCCCGAAGGCCGTGACGCTCACCCGTGACGCTCACCCGACGGGCCATGGGACCCGCTGGATCACATCCGGAATGGGGATTCTATAGCTCTTGCAGCGTGTTCTGTGTGATAAAGACTCTGTGTTGATTGCTGGCCGGGTTGGACGCCGTCGCAATGCGGACTCATGCTGGGGCCGGAAGCGCTGCAAGGAGGCCATGGCCACGATCGCTGGAAATGCCGCTGAGGAGGTCCACCGCGTCGGGCCTCGGATCTCATGGCTTCTTGAACAAATCAAAAGGTTCCCACAAAGTTCGATACTATGCGCCCCGTCGCCCGCACAAAGTGGCGCGCCATGTGTCGACGGATCCGGATGACCATCCGCACAACGGCATGATCCAGCCCGCCTTTGGTTTTCAAATAGCGATATGTATAACATTGGCCGTATAGGGTTGCCTCACCGTGTCGCCGCGTTGGTCAACATCAAGACGGTACGCAATGGTATGTGAATGGATGGCAATTGAAGAGCCGTCTGCCGTCATCCGCGCCGCTTGCATGGCAGCAGCCACCTGACATCCGCCACGTTCCAGAATACCACTCACACACGCTAATTTTTGGCATTCGCATTAGATAATAAGGAATTTGTTGGAGTTACTTGGTCAGGTTCATGTCCTTGGCGGCCTGCTTCACGGCACGCTTGGACTCCTGGTAGCCCTCAGCCATACCCTCCGTGAGGTTGTCCGCAGCCTGCTTGACGGCGCGCTTGGACTCCTGGTAGCCCTCCGCCATGCCCTGGGACATGTTATCCGACGCCTGCTTCATGGACGCCTTCGCGGTCTGAGCCGAGTCGCTGGCCATCTGCGTCGCCGAGCGCGCTGTCCTGCTCGCGGTCTCAGTCGCCTCGTTGGCCATGCGGCTGGCCTCGTTCATGGTGCGGTGGGCAGCATCGGTGGCCTGGTCGGCGGTGCGGTCGGCCGCCTGGGCTGTAGAGCGGTAGGTCTCGCGCGCCGAACCAGCGGCAGAGTTAGCAGTCTCGCGTGCCGAACCAGCGGCAGCGTTGGCAGTCTTGCGCGCCGAACCAGCGGCGGCGTTAGCAGTGTCACGAGCCGTACCAGCGGCAGCGTTGGCCGTGTCACGGACACCCGACTCGTTGGCGGCCGTGCGGGCCGTCTTAGCGGCGGCTTGGGCCGTCTCCTTGGCCGAATCAGCCGTCTTGGGCGCGGTGTCGTACAGACCGGCGCGCATGGTGTCGGTGACGGTCTTGGTGGCGGCCGAGACGCTCTCCTCAACGGCATTGACGGCCTGCTTGACCGTCTGTTGAGCGCGGTCAAGCACGCTCGGCGCACGCTGAGCGCGCGCCGTCACGGCGAACGAGCGCACGCCGACCTGACGCGAGACAGGAACAAAGAACTTGTTGAACAGCATGATGATGTGTTGGGTTGAAGAAGTGGGAGTCGGTTTCAGATCGGGTTCAACGAAGTGATCGATCAGTATGAATCGTGAAGACAAGCGTGTTCGATGATAGAGATGCAGAGATGCAGAGATGCAGAGATGCAGAGATGGATGCAGAGCAAAGGCCGTGGTGAGTCAGATGGAGGCGGAGTGCTGGGGGGGACGACCACCGTGGCCCCTATGACCGTCTCGTCAACGCTGACTTCCGGCCGGTCGCCGCTATTTATACTTGGCCCACCCGCCGATGTGCGTCTCCGATGACTCGGATCGTGGCGCACCGCCGGTCATTCGGAACCGGCGCGCCAATGACGTCACGTGCGTCATTCGCCGGTCGCGTTCGCCCCGTGGCACACGGTCGCGCACACGGAAACGCGCCGACCGCCCACATCGCGCGACGGCCGCAGTCTCGACCGTCATGGCCGGCCGAGCCCCCTGTGGCTGTGCCGTCTACACGGGTTCGCACCGGCCTGGCCGATAGCCAGTGCTAAGCCATCGGTCTGAGCCACGCTGTCTGCGGCCGACCCGTGAGTGTGAAGCCGGGTGGGTGATGTCATGACGGACGACTCGGCGTGAGGAGAGAGGCCTGAGTGCCTTCACACTGGGTCATTGCCGCGATGGATACACCACCTGACCTGACCTTCAGGCCAGCGGTCTACATAACCCAGCCGGCCGGCCGGCCGATCGGTCGGTCGATGGAAACATGCAACGACCGAAGGCGCTCGTCCCGTCCCGGCTTGTCTTGGCCCCGAGAGTATTCATTCATTGGTTCATTCAGGCTTCCACTCGCTTTATTTTTTTATATCGGCGTTTTCGCATCACGCTTGCCACGCTTGCCACGCTTTCCACCCCAACACGCTTTCCACCATTCGATCATTCCAGATCTTCACACTCGGCATCGTCCTGCTCCTCACCATGTCGAGTGGCAACGCGAAGGGCGCTTCGAACGCCAACACGGACGCTAACCCGCACCCGCTGCAGAACGCCGGCATCGGCGGCTTCGGTGGCGAAGCGATGGGCTTCATGCCGCAGAAAAGCGACGAAGAAGTCGAGCGCATGGCCCAGGAGGTGCTCTCCTTTGAGCGGCAGCAGAAAAGCCAGCCTCAGGACCAGGACCAGAACCAGAAGCCAGCTTCGTCGGGGTCTCAGCAGAATGAGCCTCTGCCGGAGCTCGGGCCGCAGAGCATCCTGCCGAAGGCTAATCTGAATGCCGAGCAGATCCAAGCAATGGCTTCCCAGCAAAAGTAGGCCGGCCTTTTCTTTGCCCGATGCGTCGTCGGTCAGAGGTTCAGCGTTCCTACTGTCAATAACGCGTCGGAGGGCAACGGTTAGCAACCGTTGGCAGCGCTTCTGCTCTGGTCCTCTGGGCTTGACCATGTCTTTTTTCTTTCTATGATCATTTCTTTTTTTAAGTTTATCATGACATTTTCCCGTCGTATGTGTCAGCATCAAGTTTAGCAAGCGATGAGGTTGCGAGGGAGGGTTCCTGTTGATCAGCAATATAGTGTGCGCAGTCGCATTTAAAGCGAGCAGCGGTCCCGATGACACCCGAACGTGATGCGCAGCGTCACGTGGCATGTGGTGTGTTCAGTGCAGCCTTCTAAAAGAAGGGGCTGTGGGGATGCTGGGGTCCGGTGGGTTGGGGCGTCTGCAGACCCGGGCCCGAATGACGCATCATGCCGGGTTGCTGTTGCTGCTGCTGCTGTTGAGGCGACATGAACATGCTATAGTTCATGCCTTGGCTCATGCCTTGGTTCATGCCTTGGTTCATGCCTTGGTTCATGCCGTGATGCATACCGGCATTCATACCGGCATTCATACCAGCAGTCAAGCCGTTGTTCATGCCCAGACCCATCTGACTGGACGCCATCATGCCCGCGCTAGGAGCGAACGAGGCGCCCATACTGCTGCCGGACATTCCCGTGGACTGGGTTTGCATGCGGCCCTGCGCGCCAAAAGGATCGTGCGGGTTGATCCAGCTGCCACCGCCAGGCCTCGCGGCGTTTAAGCCCGTCGCATGGATCGGTAGCGTCGATGTGGCCGACACGCCACTCGATGCCGTCGTGGAGCGAGACAGACCGTAGGGCACGGCGAGGGGCTGTGACGTAGGGCCCGTCGTCAGTGGTCCCATACTAGTCATCGGCATGTTCTGCAGATGCATGCCCATATTCTGTCCCAGGCCAGGGTTCTGGTTCATGCCCATACTTGGGTTGACGCCGGAGGATTGGTTCATACTCATGCCCGAGTTTATGCCGGGATTCGAATGCATGCCCATGCCCATGTTGGGGCTAAAGGACGACATGCCGCTCATTATGCCGCTCTGATTCGATCCGATGCTGGTGCCCGTATGGTTCATGCCCATGCCCATGCTCGTGCCCATCCCCATGCCGAGTCCCGCAGTCGAGCCTATCGGGTTCATGCTACCCATTGGGTTCATGGGCGGCGCGAGCTGCGACACGATGGGGCCCATCCCCATCGTCACGGCCGGCATCGACGTCGCCGCCATGCCGCCACCGTAGCCCATGTTTATTCCGCCCGTGGGAGCCATGGACGCCGCCGGATGGCTCGCGATGGATCGCGACCCGGTCGGCACAAAGCCTAGGCTCGGGGCGGCGCCCGAAGGTGTCGGAATGAGCGGCGTCGACAACGGCCGCGGAGGCGGCGTCGCGGCCGCCGCCATCATCATGCTCTGGCGCTGGTTGAGCATCGCCGCGTTCTGTTGCAGTTGCCGCTGCTGCATATCCAGTGCCATCTGCTGTTGTTGCAGGGCGGCGAGCGCCGCCTGGGAGGGTCCGCTGCTGCTGCCGCTGCCGGCCGCTGCCGTGTTAATGGTCGAGGCTGACAGCGGCGCGACAGACGACGCGGTCGACGCGGCCGAGCGGGGGCCCGATGTGGACCACGGATCGTTGCTCGTGGTGCTGTGCTGCGGCTGCGGCGAGGCAGACGCCGACAGGCTCGGCTGGAGCGATGCCATCCGTGCGTTGGGAGGCGATGTCTGCTGCAGAACGCGGCTGCCCGCTGGGTTCGAAACAGGCTTCTGCTGCTGCTGCTGCTGCTGCTGCTGCTGGAGCATGGCGGAGGCTTGGTGAATCGAAGCCGCGATCGCGCCCGAGCTGGGCCGCGCAGGCCCTGAGGTGGGACTGCCCGTGGCGCCGACGCCACGTCGCGCATTGTTAATGGCGGCACCGGGGGTCGCACGACTGGATGCGGCGTTCGATGAGGCGGAAGATTCGTTGCTGTTGATTTGGGCATTCAGCTGGCGGGCGAACGCTTCGTCGGCCATGATCTGGCTCGTGCGCTGCGCAGCGGCAGCCTTGCTGTATTTGTTGATGATAGCCATGTTCTTTTCGGAGGCGCGGCGCTCCTGCTCGCGGACCTTAGATGCGGCGTCGGCGCTGAGCGGGCCATTTGACGGTGGCTCGGCGCCCGCTCCGCCGCCTGCCGGCCCGGACGGGCCTTGCGCAAGCGCGCGCTGGGTGGCGGCTTTGCGGATGCGGATGATGTCGCCTTCCGTAACGCCCAGCGCGCGCAGCACGTCGCGGTCCATGTCAGCGAGGCTCGACTCGTCCATCTTTTCCGCGACCATCCGTCGCGCATACGCATCCGCATCGTCCGCGGCGACGCCCGCAGTCACGAGGAACGGCTTCCAGTCAAAGCCATGGAACACTGTCGTGTCCGCTGCTTCGCGCTGCAGGCTCGTGGCCGGCATCCCGGGCCGCGAGATCTTGCTCAGTGTCGCCATCGGCCGCGGCGCGGCACCCGTGCCCGATGAAGCGGCGGCGGCGGCGGCGGTGGCGGCGGCGGCCACAGTTCCCGAGGCCGGAAGGCCATCGGTGCCGGATCCGGCAGGCGCTGCGGGCACCTCGGGCGCATGCTGTGAGACGGGCGCCGGCACCAGGTCGGCATTGCCCGGCAATGCGCGCAGGTGCTCGGCATCTGCGGCACAGAGCTTCTCGACCGGCACGGCAATCTTGACGCCGTTCGTCTTATGGAGATGGACCTTGCCATCGATCAGACCTAGGTACTCCGCGGCGACGCTAAAGCCACCCGTGCGGTCGGTCCAAGTGCGCACGTTCGCCGTGTTCGGGAGCACATTCTTGGCCACCGGCGTCGGGTTGAGCGCGTCTGGCAACTTCGGCCGGCTCGCAATCGGCGGGCGGTCAGGCACCCGGCGCGGGGCCGTCGCGGCGGCGGGGTCAGAGGGCCGCGGGGTCAGGTGGGCTGGCCGCGCGGGCAATGGCGCCGGCGACGCCCCGGCCGCGGCGGCGGCAGGTGTGGGCGACGAGGGGAGCTGAGGACGCGTGGGCACGGCCGGCACGGTTTGCGGGGGCAAGGCGGGCCGCGGCGGGTGTTGCGGCGGGCGCGCGGGCGGCAACGGCACCGGCGGCTCCACGGGTGCCGGGCTCGCTGGGGGCGGCGCACGGTAGGTCGGCACAGCGGGCAGTGCGGCCGGCGGCGCGACGGGACTCGCTTCCGTCGGCCGCTGCGGGGGCGCTGGCCCGCCGAGCCCAGGCCGACCCGCGTCGGGCACGGCCGACGGCCGCTCGACCGGCTGCTTCAGCTCGACATACGTCGCGGGCACCAGTCCCTCGCCGCCCTTGCGACTGATGAGGCGCACCATCCACCAATCCGCGTCCGAGTCGTCGAGGACCATGAGGTGGTTGCCCTCCTGGATAGCGAGCTCTTCCTCGTTGGTCGGCTCGTAGTCGTAGAGAGCGACGGCGAGCTTCGGGCCGGAGAGCGCGGCCTGTGAGGGCGACGGCGGCACCACGACCGGCACGGGCATGGGCGCTGGTGTTTCAGTCGGCGGCATGGGCGGACGCGGTGGGGCCACCATACTGGCATGGCTGCCGCCGCCAGCTGTGGAGGAGGGCCGTGGCGACGTGAGCGCACTGCCAGGCGACGAGAGGGGGGGTCGCGATGAGGATGCCGCCGACAGCGGCGCGCTGTACCCGTCCTCGGGGTGGCTGGCGGGCAGCCCCATGACGACGGGCGGCGGGCCCATCATGATCGGCCCGGACATCTTGGCCTTCGTAGCCCGCGCATCGACGGCCTTCATCAACGTCGGCAGGATGCTCTTGTCCATCTCGAACTCGCGGGTCTCGCCGTGAGCCGTCTCGACGACGAACTTCTTGCCCTTCTTTTCGTGGTACTTAATCTCCTTGAGGGGCCACGTGCACTGCAGCACCATATACTCGTCGACCCAGTAGAGGACGCCGTCGTCCGAGACGCCGAGCTTACCGCTCAGCACGGGCTTCTTTTTCTTGAGCTCGGTGGCGGGGTAGTACGTGAGATCTGTGGGGCCGAGCGCCGAGAGCGGGACTTCGGGCTCGGGGTCGGCGGCTTTGACTGGCGCCGTCTTCGGCTTTACAAAACCGAAGCCGCCCAAGGCGCTCATCAGCATCTCCTTTTGCTGCAGCGCATACTGCGGGTCGGCCGCCACGGACGCGTCGTCGGTCACGTTCGACGGGACGGCAGCGGCGGCAGCGGGCACCGCCGCGTCCTGGGGCGGCAGCGCTGTGGGGTCTACGGCGGCAGCATCGACGAGCGCCTCGGCCTCGCCGACATAGATGGCGGGCACGAGCCCGAATTCATCACCACACAGGGCCGGCCACCACTCGGGGTCCGAGCGGTCAAAGACGACGATCGCGGCGCCCTCGGCAAACGTGAGTTCCTCGGGGGTGCGTGCCTCGTAGTCGTACAGAGCGGCCATCACGGTGCCCTGGGCGGGCTCGACATAAGTGGCCGGCACGAGGCCCCGGCGGCCGGCCTGGTCGCCGAAGGCATTGTCGGTCTGTTCCTCGGCGGTCCACCACTCGGGGTCGCTGTCGTCGGTGATTACAAGGAGCACGCCTTCCGTGATCGTCAGCTCCTCGGGCGTCTGCCGGGTATAGTCGAAGGCCGCGCGCACGACCTGGCGGCACTTCATCCTTGGAGGCGCGAGGCGCGGGGAGACGGGAGAAGCGGGGAGAGGGTTCGGCGGCGGGCCAAGAGCGAGCAGGGCGCGCAGGTGCACAGTCACCCAGGAAGCACGAGCGGATGAGCACCCGATCCCGTCGAGCGGGTGATCCTTCACGGATCGGCAATGCCTGCGTGTGTCGGCGCAGAGGTCCCGACCTGATCAGACACAGAGACACAGAGACGCACAGCAAAACACGCACACACGTGCGCACGCACACGGTATGAATGATCGTGATGATCGTGCGGAGACACACGTTAGCGCCCAGATGAGGATACCACGTTCGCTGCAGGGGCCAGACGGAGCCAGGCGTTGTATAGCTGGGAGCAGATGCGTCCCACGTGGCTGCAGGATCGTGGAACGCGCGAACAGGACGGCGTGGGCGTCGGCGCTTGCGTCACGCAGCCGACGACGAGGAAGAGAGCGTGGACGCGGATACGGATGCAGTTGAGGATAAGCGATGCGGATCAAAGCGCAGCCCGAGCCGCCGGTTTCTCGTCATCGGCTTCGGTCTCCCGGCGCCTCGGCTGCTTCGGTCGCCCCGTCCAGCGGGCTGATCGGCATGGCCCCCCAAGGCATACGCGCGTAGGTCCCGGTCGTGCAACCATGACACCACGACCTACGGCCGTGGGGTGGGGAGCCTGGATCGCAGGACGCTCGGGCCCGGGCCCGGAGGGCCGATGGCCGATGGCCGCTAGCGCCAGCCGCGCGCCCCGGGCTGCTGCGCCACGCAAGACTGCGCCACGCAAGACTGCGCCACCTCCTTGCTGCGCCACGCGCGGCGGGACGCTGGGCTGGGCTCGCGCTGGGGCCGCCGCCGGCGCGTCGGCGCACTCGGCCCGACGGGCCGAGCCGTCGCACACGTGCAACAACGCGGCCCTCCCGACGCGGGCGGCCGGACGCAGGGCGGCCAAGACGTCTTCTGGAGGTCGCCTGATTGACCGCGTGGCCGTCCGTCGGATCGCCGTTGCTTGGCAGTGGCCACTGGCCGCGGGGGTGGCGTGTCCGTGCGGTGACCTTGCGCCGACCTCACGGACGGGCGGAGTTCCCGGTCTCCTGCCGCATGCGCATCGCCTCTCCGCGCTCCGCCGGCACCTTCATCGACCGAGGCCACGGCCCCTGATACCCGATGCTGGCATCCATGCTCCGACGCCGCCGCCGCCGCATCCTCCCTCCCGCTCCGTAGTTCACGGCATCAGCTTTCACGCGGTCCTAGCGTGTCCAGTGGCCACGATCCCTTGTCTGCCGGCTGCCAGACGACACTGTCGCCCTTGCCGCCGCCGCCGCCATCGCCGCTGCCGCAGCATTTCGCGCTATTCGAGCTAACGACGCGTTCTCGCTCTCACTTCGGGACACCGGACGGCCACCACGGCCGCAAAGTCGAGGGCCGTACGCGTCGCGCCGTGCTGCACCGGCCGCAGTTGCGGAATCTTTTGCAGACGCTGCCGGATGGCGGAGGCCGCCGCTGGCCTGCGCGTCCGAGTCCGCGATGAGCAGCGACGATGAGACGGATATCGATATCGATATCGGCAGCGACGACTACGGCGTGACGCCCGTCGTGCGGCCCGCTGCCGCCGTCCTCCCGCCGCCGCCGCTGCCAGCCTCGTCGCAACCCCAGTGGTCGGCCACGGCCGCAGCGCACGCTGGATTTGGCGCCCCCCCTGATGGCGGAGAACCCGACGATGTCCAGATCGATGTCGACGATGCCGCGGGCGTCGACGCACGAGACCACGCCAACGGTGGCGGTGGTGGCGGTGAGGATGATGAGATTGATATTGACGATCTTGATATTGATGGCGAAGACCCCCGACCCCTCTGGGGTGTCGTCAACGGCAGCCGTGAGTCAGCCATGGCCAGAGACCAAGCCACCACCCAACTCGCATCCCAGGCGCTTGCCTTAGGATACTTGCTGCCTGCGACCTGGGATGCTGTCGGCCACGGCGCTGGCATTGCCACCCTCGACACGATGCCCCAACCTCACGGCCGCGACGGCCACATCCAGCACGGCGGCGGCGATAGCGACGACGATGAGACCGAGGACGACGGCATCATGCCGACCGCGAGCGACGCCGTGCCGTCGGCCGAGCCACCGCCGCACGACGCCGACGCCCTCGATGCCGACGGCCTCTATGCGGCCCTGGGCGACGCCGCCATGGACGAAGCGTCGCGCGCATTGATTGCCTCGATGCTCGCCGAGGAACAAGCCTTCCTGTACGGCCGCCCCACGGCCGCCGTGCCCGCTCCAGCGCCCGCTCCAGCGCCGGCACCGGCACCGGCGGTCATTCCGGCGCCGTCTGAGCCATCGGCAACCAGCCAGGCGCCTTTGAAACGTAAGCGCGAGCCAGCGCCGCCTTCCATCGAGGCGCCAGCGCGCCGACGCCGTGGCACTCAGCCTCTGCCGGAGCCGTCGGAGCCGTCGTCCGATGTGTCGCCTCTCGACCCGGTGTCGTCTCTCGACCCAACGACGTCGAGAGACCCGAAGCCGCCGGTAACGTCGCCAGCGACGCCCGCGTCTCAGACGGCGACGACGTCCGCGCCGCAGACGCCGGCGGCCGCCGCCGACGGCGCTCCTGAGATCCCGCGGCTGATCCGCTCCACGCCGGGCGCGCTGGAGCCATGGTCGCCCGAGGAGGAGCGGCTGTTCCGGACGTCACTGATGGCACGCGGCCTGCGCAGCGACTGGGGTGCGTTAGCGCGCGATGTCTGGCTCGCGCAGCGCGCGCCGGGCGAACTTGCCGCGCACGCCGCCTGGCTCTGGCGTAAGCGCACCTTCTGGCTCGTCAAACTCGTCGCGTCCGGCGCGGGCGCAGGCGCCGCCACGGCGGCGACGCCCGCGCCACGCGCCAGTAACGACGCCACCACGCTGTCGGCGGCCGCACCGAGCGCCGCGCTCATGCGACCGACCGTGGCGCAGATGCCGGCGCCTGCCCCGCCCGCACCGGTCCATGTGACGATTCCACCGAGGCCAGCGACACCGCTGGTGATGATCGACGAGGATGAGGACGAGGACGACGGCGCGACGCCGCGGACGTTGGGCGTCTCGTCGGCGACGCTGCCGCACTTCCCGCTCGCCGACCTCGGCGTCCCTGCGTCGGCCGTGTCCGCGGCGGTCTCCGCGGTCTCCGCGCCATCCACGGTCGTCGCGTCCGCGGCGACCGCCATTCCGCCATTGCTGGGCGCGGGCTCACCTCCGCCACTGGACCCGAACATCATCTCGCCGTTCGAGGAAGCCGGGCTGCCCGAGTGGTTCACCTCGAAGGCGCAGTACCGTGGCAAAACGGCCGAGCGGTACCTGGCGATTCGCAACCACATCCTGGCCGTCTGGCAGGCGGCGGCGCCGCGGCCCATCAGCAAGACCAGCGTCCGCCGCGGCCTCAAGGGCATGGGCGACGTCCATGCCATCAGCCGCGTCCATGCCTGGCTTGAAGCACAAGGTTACATTAACGTTCTGCCTGACGCAATGCATATGGCGCCCGAGCACTTGGCGGCGCCCCTAATGCCGCCCGTGGCGCCCCCCTCGGCTCCCATGGACCCCATCGCCGCCGCCGCGCCGTTACCGGCTGCGTCCTCGCCCGCTGTCTCGGCGCCACCGTCGCCGTCTCTCGCGCCGACAGCCGAGCCAGCCAAGAAGGAGCTCAAGCAGGGGTTCAAGAAAGAGCTCAAGCAGGAGTTCAAGAAGGAGCCGAGAACAGAGTCGAAAAAGGAATCGAACAAGGAATCAAGAAAAGCGAGGTCCGACGAGTCCGATGCGAAGCTGGCCGTCAAGGAGATGATCACGGAAGAGACCACAAAGGAGACCAAACGCGCGAGTGCGAAAGCGGCTAATAAGAAGGAGGCGCGGGCGCCTTCTTCGTCTGCTGCGCCGTCGGCGTCACTCTCCCACCCCAATATGGGATCCGATATGACCGCCGGTTTGGCAGCCGACCCGGCGCAGGATCCGCAGGATCCGTTCCGCCTGATGCCGCTGCGGTCGTTCCACCAAGCCTGTCGCCATGTCACCAGCGGTGAGTACAGCACCCTGGCCGCGGCCTCAACCGACGTTGCCGTGGCCGTCGCCAACGCCGCCCACCCGCAGGTACCCATCCCGCCGCCCTTTCGCATCGAGATTACGAACCATGTCAAGCTCATTATGGACTTGCATGCGCATCTGGCGCAGACTGAGATCATTGGATTGCTCGGCGGCGGTTGGCACGTGGCGTCCGCTGAGTCCCCCTTGTCGTCGTCGTCGTCGGTGGCGTCGTCATTGGCGGCGTCGCCGGTGCTGCGCATCAGCCACGTGTTTCCGGGACGCAGTACCTCGACGGGATTCCAGTGTGAGCTGGATCCGCGGTCGGAGGTCGCGGCGCGCGCGGCGTTTGCCCGCGAGGGCGTCGCCCTCGTCGGGTGGTACCACTCGCACCCGCACTTCGCGCCGCTCCCCTCCGCGCGTGACCTTGAGAACCAAGCCATGTGGCAGGGGTGGATGATGGGTGCGTCCGACGCCACGGCGGCAGCGGCAGCGACGGGAGCGGGAGCGGGAGTGGGAGCGGCCGCTCAATCGCTCACGGGAATGACGCTGCCCTTCGTGGGCGCTATCGTCAGCCCATATGATCCCGAGCCTGACCCGGCGTTCACCGGTGCGAAGTTCGATGGCGGCGGCGGCCGTCCGCACGCATCGCAGTTCACTTACTTTGTCACGGCGGGTGCCTCCTACGACCGGCTCTGCGCAATCGGCGTGCCTGTGGCGACGTTCGATGTGCCGGGCAGCATGCCGCGGCCGGTGTACGACGCAGCGATGGCGCTGCTGGGCACGTACCGCCAGTTCCCGCAGCGGGTGAGGCTGGACGGTGTTCACCGGCCCGCGCGCCACATCGGTCGCCCCGTCCGCCGGCTCGACAAACTCATGGGCGCCTTGGAAGTCCATGCCGACCGCAGCGGCGCCGATGCGCCCTTTCTCCATGCCCTGCGCGCCGCAGTCGTCGCCGCTTTCAATTTGCCCCAAAAGTAAGACGACGCGGGGTCCTGCACTTCGGGTGGCTATTTATATATAGAGAGAGATCATTTTTATACCATCCATAAGGTATACGAGACGGTACAAGGCGAGACGCGTCGTGGCGAGAGGGAATCAAAAGCCCCACGCGATATCGGCGCCCAATCCGAATTCTTCGTCCAGCGCTTCCATCGGCGTGGCTTGACGTTGCTGCTGCTGCTGCTGCTGCACATTTGACGGCGCCGTGCTATCCGTTTCATTGGCGCCGTCGGTCGCGACTGTCGCCGGCTGCGAGGTCAGACCCGACAGCAGGTCGGTGCCTTGCAGTCCATCCTCGGTGTCGAGCTGCATCAGACTCGTTGACGTCGCCGTATCGCCATCAGCCCCGTGGCCGTGACTGTGGCCGTGGCCGAAATGGGTCGTGATATCGTCGATACTGCCGAGACCGAGCGTGCCATTCATCGTGGCCAGAGACGCCGTCGAGACGAGGCCGTCGGCGGTCTCAGCCGCCGCGATCCCGTCGATGCCGTCCATCGCAGCCGCTGCCGGCGGCGGCCGCGGGGCCATCAGATCGATGGCGGTCGGGTCGCCGCCGACATGATGGATGCCGGTGACGTCCTGGATCAGGCCGGCGAGCGTCTCCTCCACGGGCGGCACGTCGTCGTGGGCCGGCGTCGGGGCCGCCGAGGAGGATGCGGAGGAAGGCACGAGCGCGGCGAGCGCGTCGGTGGCCGGCGACGGCGGCAGCGTCGGCGGCGTCGGCGCGGTGGCGGGCGCGTTCGGGTCGTGCGGCGTCGTATAGAGGTCGTCGGGGATCAAGTCGACGGCTTCGAACGTCGCGAGGTCCTTCGCGTCCGCGGTGGCGGCCGCGGCGTCGGCGTCCGTGGCGCGGTCATCCGTGGCGAGGGGCTGCTGTGAGGCGGCGTACCATGCGGCCAGCCGCTCGTGGCATTGCTGGAGGGCGGCGCGCTTCGCGGCGAGCTCGGCAACGCGGTCGGCGACGCGGTCCTCCAGCACGCGGGCGGGGTCGGCGGCGCCCGGCGCGAACAGCAGCGCCAGGCGCAGCGTGCGTACGTGTGGCAGGAGCGAGGCGCACAGCGCCGCGGCTGACGGCTGCTCGAGTCCGGACGGCGCCGCATGAGTTGCGTCAGCCGCAGGTATCGGAGCGGCAGTATGAGCGGCATCGGCCGCGGGTGGCCGATTAAGGGCCCCACTGGGCGTTGCTGCGGCAGGCGAGGGTGCCGTGGGTGCGGCCGACGGATCCGAGCCAGCGTTCGGCGGGTGGAGAGTATGATGAGCGTCGCGCAGGGCGGCGAGAAGGGCGGTAAGTGCAGCGCGCGGCGACGGGATCACAGCGATCGGCAAGGCGGCGGCGCCCGCCGCCGAGCCTGGGGAGGGAGCCGTCGCAGCTGCCGTCGCAGCTGCCGTCGCTGCCGGCGTCGCCGAGGCTGCGGCGAGCGCAGCCATCGTGGGGACGTCGGCGGCGCCCTGGCGGGGTATCAACGGTACGAGGCGATGGAAGAGCGGAGAAGCCACACAGTCGAGCGGCGAGCGGAGGTCGCCGAGGTCGAGACGCGCGTGCCGAAGCTGCAGGCGGTGTGTGCCCGATCAACAAGCCGTGAGAGGCCGAAAGCAGCGGCGGGGGGCGAGCAAAGAGGTTCGGGTCGTCTTAAATGTCACGATGACATCGCGATGGTCGTAAATGATGGTCGTAGGTTTTAAAGATGACGCCGTCTATGCGCATACTCGTCGGGTGGCATGGCACGGATGTCACTTCCGATACTGACTGCTGTTCAGCGGGAGCACCGGCTGAGTGGCGCTTGTAGGGGTCCGTCGGCGGGGGTGGGGGCAGCTAGAGTAAGGCGAACACGCAAGTCTAAGCCCACGCGATTCTTTGCTTTGCCGATCCCGACAGAGGTGCCGGTCACTCCGCCCAATGCGCCCAATCAGGTTTTGCATTGTCTCTATCACTGTCTAGGGGCATGTTTCTCACCTGCATGTCGACTGTCCTAGACGGGTCGAACGACGATGACAGAGAAATTTTTTTATTGATCAGTGCGTAGAATAGGTCTATGAATGTCTAAAAGAGGGCCGATGCGATATGAGCGTGATGAGATCTGGCAACGGCCGAAGCAAGGGGGGATATCAGATCACGCAGCGGTACGGAGCTTACGACACATAGGTGAGGAAGCGCGCGGTGCACGTGACCTGCGATGAGAGTTTCGCGATCGCCTGCTGGCGGTCCTTGAGCTGGTGGTGAACCATGCCATACTGCAGGCAGGCGGCGATCGTGATAAGGAGCTTGTACCCCGCGCGGCTGACCTCGCGCAGCCGCTCGTAGGTGATGGACCCGTCATGCATAATGATCTGCTCGACGCGCTTGAGGTGTGCGAGCGGAATGCGCTCGACGGCCGTCGGCAGGCCGCTGAACCACGTGCGGAAGTCGTACCGCGCCATTGTCTTGCGGATAAAGCCCCACGACATGGTGGTGCGGCCCGGTTCGGACGCGGCGGCGGTGGCCGTCGCGGTGGAAGCGGCCGTGGTTGCACCAGTGGGCGAAGCCCGGCGGCGGCCTGCGGCCGCCGGGGGGGACGTACTGGCGGGCGCGGCGGCCGAGCGGCCGAACGCGCTCTTGGCCGCCGGCTCGGAAGCACCGCGGAGAATGCAGAGGCACTCGCAAACGGTCTGGAGCTCCGCGGGCGGGGCGCTGAACCACGTAGCTTCGGTGAGCTCGGTCTGGTTCGCGCGTTCGAGGAACTGGCGGAAGTGGGCCAGCAGCGGCTGCTGCGCTACGCGCTCGGCCTCGTAGGTCTCGGTCAGGGCGTCGAGCGCGCGCTGCGCGTCAGCGAGGGTGCGCGACAGGCGGTGGCGCAGCAGCAGGTTCGCAATCTCCTGGACCTGGTGGCTGACCTGTCGGAGTTTGAGCAGCGCCGGGACGGGCAGCGTGTCAAAGATCATGAGCAGCAGCTCCGACGGCAGCGCCTGCACGTGGCTGCGAGGCGGCGGGCCGAGGGGCCTGACGAGGCTCTTGCTCTGGACGAGGGACGCGAGATCGGACGACGAAGCGTACGCGCTGTCGACGCCGAGCCGCAGCGACGAGAGCGAACTGAATGAGCCAGCCGCCGCGAGGCGGGGCTTGCGGAAGGCCACGTGAGTGGCTGCCGGGCGACTGCTGCCGGGCAGCATCGCGGTGCCCGACATGGCCATGAGCGGAGCCATGGAGTTTGCTGAAACGCGTTATATTTCTTTTTTTTTTCGGGTTCTTCACGAATCGATGCGGAAAAGAGGGATCGCGGGGGCTTAAGGTGACCGGGGGGCGACACTGAGTGCAATGAAAGGGGATGAAAAGGCTCAGAATGTGCGTAATGAACGGTGTGAAAGTGGTGAATGCTGAGTGATGAAGCAGGTCGGAAAGCGCCAAAACTAATGCTGATTGTGCGATACTGAGGATGCGATACTGAGGATGTGATGCTGATGAGTGGACGGCTTGAGGGATGATGCAATGGAGGCTACGAGCACAGTCAGACCACAATTTCATACGTGGCCATCGACCGTTGATTGCCCATGACAATGAGCCATGAGAGGCAGACAACGAAGGAGGAGTGGGAAACCACCGCGTTCGGCCATTGGGTGGAACGCCGCGCCGTTGACAGGGCACGGTTGTCGTCACACGGAAAAGCGTCAGGTCCATCTCGGTGAGTCCATCAAGCCTTGGCGTCACTGCACGTGGATGCGTGAGAAGCCGATCAAAACAGGTCCCACGAACCTCGTTGGAACGCAAATATCCTGCGAGGTTGCACACGTTTTTTGGGTATCCGCTGGCTTATTCAAAAGAGAAAAACATACCTTCGGCGAGAATAAGATCTGGCAACAAGAAGCTGTGTATGTACACGTGCGCAAGCCCGGAGGCCGGGCACGGGGGTGCCGCGAGCGGCGACGTTAGGACGCGGTGCCACGAAACTCCAATGTGTTTATCAGGAATGGGACAGAGATGCTGGGAGACGACGGCGCGGCGGATGATCGGTCGGAAGCAGATCCTCCTGCTGAAGCGAAGAGCGAGCGAGATGTCACAATCAAGCAACAAAGGTGTAGCGAGACCTAGTCAAAGGGGTCCGGGGGGACCATACGACGTTGAAGATGACGATGCACCAGCCAGTCCCCGTTTCGCGCTCGGCGTGCTCATTCCAAGGCCACGATGAAGGGCGTGATACCTCCGGATAGGTATATATACGATGCGGCCGTGGCCTGTTCCATGTCTGGCCGTCATCGCGGTTCGTGCAGCCCTCGTACTTCTCGCACACGGCACCTGGCCGGCCGAGGTCGAAACTAAAAATGGAACCTTCCTCCCGGACGCTATTAATACCAAACCCGGGGCCTGGCCGACAAAAATCGCCACGGGGTATCGTTTGCCGCCCGGGTGGGCTGGCGAGCATCCTGGGCAGGCGCGCTCGGCTCGGCTCGGTTGCCCACTGGTGCGCCACCCGGCACCCGTCAGGCGGCACGCGCCGCCGTTCGTGGCCACATGAGCCGTCCAAAACGCCTTCCTGGACCTTCAGAACGGACTCGAACGCGCGTCAAGCACCGCAAAGCAAAAATCGCCTCATACTGCATAGATGGGTTCGGACTTGTGAAGTCGCGCTGGGCGCGCCATCGCCTGCAGCTGTACTACGCCTGCCTGCAGGCAGGCTAGCGCGTGTTTGCCCCCTTCAAGGGTGGGGAGAATCAACCGCGAGGCGACTCACCGGAGGGCCCACCACCTCTGTTCTCATTGAAGCACGACTAATGAGAAACGTCGATGGCGTCGATCGCCGTGGGGGTGCGGCCGTCGCCGTCGCCGATCGGCACGCAACGAGGATCGCCGTTCCGGTGGGCGCAAGCGGCATTTTCCCCTTTTCCCCGATGTTTGGCTTGGGCTTGCCATGCTTGTAGGTCCCGCGGGGACCCCTAGTGCACGACTGGCGCATGCTGGTCGGCCTGCCCAGGCGGGCGAAGAAGGCCAGAGTTGACATGCGCAGACCCTGACGATGGCGGCAGCAGCGGCCACAGCGGCAGCGGCCACGGCGGCGGCGGCGGCGGCGGCGGCGGCGGCGGCAGGAGCGGGAGTGGCCGACGCCGCAGCCGCACCAGCCCGAGACGGGAGCAAGCTGCAAGCATCAAGGCTGAGAATACCTGGCCGATTAAACGAGCGACGCGCAATGCATCGGGACTCGCGTCAAAGCCATGTGGGGTACCGGAAACACCCGAGGGAGGCTCCGCCATCGGCGCCGCTGAAGTCTGGGTCCTGCCATCAGCTGAACGGTCTGCACTCGATGCGCTACGGAAGCCGCCATCTTGTGTTTCACCGCGTCGATCGAACGTCTCCTCCATTCCCAACAACCGCCTTACAACACATCGGCATCTGTCGGTACGGCCCGCGCCAGCCTGGTATCGCATCGCATCGCATCGCAACGCAACGCATCGCCGCGGAGAACACCGAGAACAGCGAACAGAGACGATGGCGGCGCCGACGCCCATCGGGGGCGCCGCAGCGCCCGTCGACGATCTCGTGTGGGCCGGCAAAGACGGCGCGCAGGTCGTCACGGTCACCGGCAGCCGCGTCGCGCTGTGGCCCGACGCCACGCTGACCGGCACGCCGATTCGGGTCCGTGAGAAACATACCGGCCCGGTCACGGCCGTCGCCTCGACGCGCCACCACCTCTTCACGGGCGGCGCCGACGCGTATGTCTACATGTTCGCGCTGCCGGAGGGCACGTTCAGCCGCTCGCTCGTGCGCGCCGCACTGCCCATTCGCCACGTGGCCGTGCGCCCGCGCCACCGCGCCGTCGCCGTCGCCGTCGTCGCCGAGACCCCCGACATCCGCATCGTGCCGCTCCCGGCGCCGCCGCGGGACGGCGCCGCTGCGGGCACCCTGTCCGATCCCCCCCGCGTCCTTGCCGGCCATGCGCGCATGCCGCACGCCCTCGCCTGGCACCACGGCGGCGATCTCCTTGCCTCTGCGGGCGCCGACGGCGCCATCAAGTTCTGGTACCTCCCCGAGCCCGCGGCGGCAGCGGCGCCAGTGGCGGTCCCCAGCAACGCGGTGGAGACGAGCGCCGTGCACACGCTGCCGAATGCCGTGGCGCGCGGGGACGCCGGCATCCCCGGCGCCGACGGCGCCGCCGACGGCGGCGAGGACGCGGTGGCGCGGGCCCCGCGCACGCTGGCATGGCGTCCCGACGAAGGCGCCGTGCTCGCGTATGTCAATGCGCAGAACACGGTCTGCTTGTTCCATTACCCCCGCGGCGTGACGCTGAAGACGCTGGATCGCGAGGGCCGTCCCAACCCGACGCGGCCCGGGATGCGGCACGCCGCGCCGCTCGTCCAGCTAGCGTGGGGCGTCACGGGCCGTTTCTTGCTGTTGCGGGATACCGAGGGCCAGGTGACCGTGTTCAATCCGTGGCAACAGGAAGTCGTCCACCGCGTGCCGGGCACGTGGTCCCGGATGGACTACAACGCCAAACGGGATACATTGCTGCTCGTGGCGCAGGCGGGAGGCCAAGCCGCGCTCCTCCAAGACGTGGTCGCGTCGGTGCAGGCTTCAGCGACCGTCGCGCTGCCGTCGCACGTGACAGACGAGCTGCCGGCGAACGGCTGCCCAAGCCTGCAGGCCGTCGTGCAGACGCAGCATGCGCAGTCCGTGAAGCAGCGGTCCGCCCTGAAGCGGCTCTTTGACGACGTGGCCGATGTGTCCGATACGGACGAGGGCGCGCACGCCGCGGAGAAGCCCGACCGCGGCGCGACGACCCACGCCGGCGCCCACGAGCACGAGGAGGGCGAAGGCGATGATTTGGAAGCGACTGACGACGACGACGACGACGGCGAAGCCGACGGCAACGGTGACGAGCAGATGGCGATGGCCGACGCGGACTTTGTCGTCGACGACGATGGCGCCGGGTATGTGAACCCGCTCGAGTCGCGCGCGCAGCAGCGCGCGTATACGATGCAGAGTCGCCGGCGTCTGCTGGACGATAGCGGGGCGCTCGACGAGGACGAGGACGCCGAGCACGGGGGGCGCCTGCGCCTGCGGCCTGGCATGCGCGGGTCGCGGTCGATGGCGGCACCCGAGTTTGCGTGGCGCGACGCCTCGCAGGGCCCGGTCCAGTGCGGCGCGTATCCGCCGCTGGCGCGCGGTGGCGGCCTGTCCGGGGGGCTCGGTCTCGAAGCGCTGCGCCCGCACGCTCACGGCGCGGCGAAGCACAAGAACGCCCGGTTCCTGTGTATCAACCTCGTCGGCACGATCGCGTCGATCCCGGGCGACAGCCACGCGCAGGTGTCAGTGACCTTCCACGACGAGGCGCAGCGCTCGTTCCATCTGACCGACCACGATGGGTACACGATGGGCGCACTCAGCCCGCAGGGCGCGCTGCTCGCGAGCGAAGGCACGGCGTCGACGGCGTCGACGCTCTTCTTCCGCCGCGCGCAGGACTCGTGGGGCCGCGGCGGCAACTGGTCCGTCACGATGGACGCCAAAGAGTCCATCGTGTCCATCGCGCTCACCCGGCGGTATGCGGTCGCCGCCACGGACCACTTCTATCTGCGCCTCCTCACGCTGTCGGGCATCCAGACGGGCATCATCTCGCTGGCCGGGCCCCCGGTTACGGTCGCCGGTGCCGAGGAGATGCTTATGGTCGTGTACCACGGCGGCCGCGCGCTCGGCCTCGGCGACGGTCGCGACCTCAGCACGCACCAGCGCCTCCAATACACGACATACGTGATGCGCCACACGGGCAATACGGGTACGCCCGCGCACTGCGCCGCTCAGGGCCCGCTGCCGCTGAGCTCGGGAAGCCAGCTCGCATGGGTCGGCTTCGTCAGCGGCGCGACGACAGCCACGCCGGCGCCCGTGACCTACGACAGCCGCGGCGTGCTGCGCGTTATGCATGCGTACCCCGACCCTGTCTGGGTGCCGTTCCTGGACACGCGCCAGGCCGTCGAGGCGGGGCTCGTAGGCGAGCAGGACCGCGTGCTGCCGGTCGGGCTCACGGCGGCGGGGCTGATGGCCGCCGTTGGCCGCGGCGGGCAGATGATGCCCGAATTCCCGCAGCCGATCCTGCACACGCTGCCGGCGCGGCTGCCGCTGCTCGCGATGGACACGCCCGCGGGGTCGCTCGAGGAAAAGCGACTGCGCGAGCAGCTCGTGTACGACCGCGCCCGCACGCCGCTGTTCGCGCCCGTCCCGCCGCCCGGCGCCGCGGCCGCCGACGACCCCGCGGCGCAGGACCTGGCGACCGAGATGGCCCTCGACAAATCGTGCCTGCTGCTCATCCAGGCCGCCTGCAAGGCCGAGAAGATCCCCCGTGCCTACGACCTCGCCGGCTGCTTGCACGGCCGCCGCTCGCTCGAGGGCGCTGTCAAGATCGCTATGCACCACGGCTTCCCGCTGCTGGCCGAGCGCATCCAGCGCATGATCGAGCAGCGCGCGGTGACCGAAAGCGAGCGCCTTGAGGCCGAGCATCCCGCCGGGCCCGCGGCGCATCCGATGCTCGCGATGCCGGCCGTCCGCCGTCCTGCGGCGCCGCCTCCGGCGCCGTCCGTGAACTCGCCGTCCGTGAACTCGCCGTCCCGTGCGGCCATCCCGTCGTCGCCCCTCGTCAAGACGACGAGCACGGCCTCGCCGGGGCTGCCGATGCCCCTGTCGCCGCTCACGGTGGCGCCACCCCCGTCGGCTGCCGGGGCCGCCGCGACGCCCGAGGCGACGGCCGCCGCGGTGAAGCGCCGGAACCCCTTCGCGAAGCCGACGCCGCCGGCGGGCGGGTCGCCGGGCTCGCCGTCGAGCATCGAAGCGGTCCCACGCCGCAAGAACCAGACGACGCTCTTCACGATGCGTGCCAACCTCAGCGCCGTGGTGCCGCCGGCCGCGGGATCGGCAGCGAGCGCCGCCGAGCCGGCGGCTGCCGCGCCCGAAGCGACGATGGCGGACGATGCTCCCGCGCTGCGCCCCGAAGCGAAGCGACGCTGCCTGTGATCCTCGACCTTCATCATACGGTGTGATAGAGATAGATACGGAATCAAGAAACTGTCGTTGCGTGTTGCTTCGTCTCGTGCTGTCGAACGTCGACACGATCAGATCAGTCCGCTCAAGTCGGCGAAACCCTGGGACGCGGGGTTCTGGGGCTTCTGGGCCGGGAAGGCGGGCGAGGTGGTCGCCGGGCGGGGCTGGTACGGCTTCTGGATGCTGTTGAGCGTGGGGCCCTTCGAGGCCGGCCGCGTCCCGGCCCCCAGCAGCGAGCTCGCATCCAGGTTGACGAGCGCGGCCAGCGGGTCCTGCGCGGCGGCGGTCGTGGCTTTGCCGCCCGCCATCGCGGACGGCGTCGTGGTCGCCGGACGCACGCCGATGCCGCCGATGCCGCCGGCCGAGGTGGCGCCCGCGGGCTGGAACAGCGACGGCGTCGTCGTCGTCGGCGGCGCCGACGCGAACGCGCCAAAGTCCGCAAAGTCGTCCGACGCCGGCGCCGCGGCCGACCGCGCGGCCGCGGCGCCCATCAGGTCGGCGATCGGCCCGGCGGCGGCCGGCGACGGCGTGGGCGCGAGCATGGCGGCGCTCGGCGCCGCGGCCTGGAACGCGCTGAAGTCGGCGAACCCGCCGGCGGCGGGCGCGGCGGGCGCGGCGGCAAAGTCGGCCCAGCCGCCGCCGGCGGACGGCGCGGCGACGGGCGCGGGCGTCGGCTCGTCGAGCGAGATGAGGTCCATGACGGGCGCGGGCGCCGGCGGAGCGGGCGCCGGCTGAGCGGCCGTGGGCGATGGCCGGGCGGCGTCATGGCGTGTCGGCGACGGCGACTCGCGGCGCTGGCTGGCGCCCGCGTGATCGTAGGCGTCGGCGCTGCCGCGATTGCCGTAAGCGCTGCTGGAGGCGCGGTAGCTCTCGGAGGAGAAGCCCCCGTAGCGGCTGCCGGTGCCCGCAAAGCCGCCGCTGCCGCCGCCGCTGCTGCCGCTGCCGCCCGCAAACCCACCCATGCCTCCCGAGACGCCCTGGTACTTATCGCGGTTCTGCTTAGCCTTTTTGCGTTCGTCGCGGATCATGTCCGTGCTGCCGAGCAGCGTCACGATTTCTGACGAGCGGTTGCGCACATTGATCCCCTGGTCCTTCCCCTTCTCGTCGATATAGTGGAAGTTGCGCAGCGAACGCAGAATGTACAGCTGCGACTGCGCGGTGTCGACCACCCGCTCCGAGCCGTTCTTGATCAGGAACTCCAGCAGCTGCAGGGCCTTGTAGACCTGGCGCCAGTTTTCCGGGGTCTGGTCCGACATGCGTTTGAACATGGTCTCCATGATGTAGGTATAGTGTTCACTATCATAGCCGCCACGATCGGAGGGTTGATCACGAGAGCAAGAAGAGGTCGGAGGTGAGTCGCCCTCGGTGAGTCCGACGCTGTGACCCGCCCGGCATCGGGCTGCCGAGCACTTCACGCAGAAAGCATGGCCCCTGTGGCGCAAGAATCACTTACTAGTGGTGGGTGGCATTCGCAATGTCGCGCATTAATGTCGAGCTCGCGCCCCCTAGGCATGACCACCCGATGTGTGATGCACGTCACGACCCGCATCGCCAGTCGCAGATAAACACAGAAAAACAGACCGTAGAACACATTCCGGGGAGTGAGTCCATGTTGCTGATGGGCCGAGCCGAGCGATGCCATTCGAGCAAGTCCGGGTGATCCCGTGATGTCCCCCCTTACAAGGCTCGTCATTGGTCGCTTCGCGGACCTTGACTTCATATTCGGTATAGTTGTTGACAGCATTGGTAACCTTCGTGACGAACGACTTGATGCTGTGGACGTCGACGGCGTTCACCAGATCGTCGAACTTGAAGTTCATCGTGCCGACAGCGGCCCGCGGGCGGGGAGGAGTGGCGGCCGGAGGTCTCAATCACGGGGAGGCAGACGGGGCGGGCCGAGAGCGCGCCCGAGTCAGGCGATGAGGACGCGACGCGTCTGCAGGCACGAGGCGTGATCTGCGGGCACGTGGTTCACGAGGCAAGCACGTGGACAGGCACGTGGCGCGCGGCAGGGAGGCGGGAGGGATCGGCAACACCGGCCTCAGGGCCGGTCGCACAGCGGTTCGGTATGACCGCGCTCGGTCGCGTCTGGGCCGTGATGCGCGCGCGCGCAGAGGTCCCGTTCCGGGCGATCGAGGTCGGTGATGATGACGGCGATGGCGTGAAGCGGCCGGGAGCAGCCCAGCGGGAGCAGGATCGTTCTCGGGGGGTGACGCCGTCGCCGTCCTGCCGTTCGTGTGGGCGTGACACCGCCACCCATCGCGCGAGTGCCGCGCCCGCCACGTGCTGGCATCTCGGCTTTCCGGCGCGCGCTCGAGAAGTCCTCGCCGCATGATCCGTGCGTGGTGTCACTCGTCGTGGGCTGGCGTGGGCGGCGGGCGCCCGCTCCATCGTGCTGCACTCCCGGGCCGACGCGCCCGCCGCCGCCGCCGCCGCCGCCGCCGCCGCCGCCGCCGTCGATGCCGTCGATGCCGCCGCCGCCGCCGCCGTCGATGCCGTCGATGCCGCCGCCGGTGCCGCCGTCGATGCCTGCGGGCCGACCCCACGGGTTCTCGGTCGATGGACGGATCGCCGCGACGGCGTGTTGATGCGACGGCGCCGCCCCGCCGGCCTCGGAACCCGCGTCGCCCCGATGCTCCGCGCCGCGCCTCGCCGCCCTCTCCCGCTCCCATGGCGCAGCAGCAGAGCGCAGCATCGATCGCGTTGACCCCTATAACCCGACGGACGCCGTGCCGCACCGGCGCGCCGACGAGTAGCGCGATGGGCGTTTCAAATTTGGTTTCATGCAGGATGCACGATGCAGCCGCCGACAACGTGTGCGCCTGCCAGGACGGGAAGCAGCAAGTGGCGTCCCCGCACTGACGCCATTTTAGGTGGACAGCGCCCGGAGGCCTCAGGATCGCCGGGATGAGCCCCAGGATACGGCGTATCGACATGTCGGCTCACGGCCCGTCCTGGACGTGGTCATGCGGTTCCGTACGACGCTGGGGTCGCGAGGCGACGAGGATGGAGCAACGCTGGCGCGTGCCCGGGACCGCGGGTCACCAGGGCTAGCCAATGAAGCGAATGATGCGAAGGCAGCGCGAGGCCCCGCTCCTTTCCTTCGCACGCCTCCTTCCCCCCTGAGGATGGGCCTTCTTGGCCGCTCCCGAGGCGCGATAAGCTCGTGACACTCCTCCGTCAGCCGCTCTCGACGTCGTCTCGCCCGAAACCACTTTCTCCTCGCGTGGACTGAAGCGAACAGCGAGCACCGAGAAACCCGTCCACGTCGTGTCGGCCAGCCCCCTTGGCGACCACCCCGAGGGTCCTACGGCCGCGTCCGATCTGAGCCCTCGATGGGAACCCCGTTCGCCTCGGCTTCTGCTTCGGCTACGGCTTCTGCTTCGGCTACGGCTTCTGCTTCTGTTTCCGGCCTCCGCCTCCGCCTCCGACAACGCGGCCTTCCCGTCCTCGTGTCCGCCGTCCGCCACGTGCTGCCCCACGTGCTCCGTGAACGGCGCCACTGACGCCGTGCGAGAGCTCCCGCGATCGGACGCGGCGCCGCAGGATCCCCCGCGATCGTGGCCCGATCTCACGGTTGAGACGGCGGCCCGGGACTCCGGCGTCCTGGCGGCCACGCTGAGGGGGCTCCCGCCGCGTGCCTAGCGACGCCCCCTGCCCTCACCTCCGGCGCCGTCGCCGGCGTCCGCGCGCGGCGATGCAGGTGTGGCAGCAGCAGGTGGCGAAGCGCAGCGTGGCCGAGCCGCCCGCCTATGCGATCGGCCTCACGGGCACCACCTATTTCCTCGTCGCCGGCAGCGGCCACCATGTCCGCGTGTATGATCTGCAGCACGCGCTCGCCGCGGCGCTCGACTGCGGCGATGCCGACCTCAAGGGCAAGACGACTCGCGGCACCGACATCGTCCATGCCGTCGCGGCGCACCCGCAGTCCGGGCACTTCGTGGCGCTGTATGGTGCCCTGCTGATTCTGTACCACGTGCGCGCCAACGCCCACGGCCAGCTCAGCGTCACGTGCGAGCGGTCCTGGTCGGCCGGCGACCCGCGCGCGCGCCACCTCGCCTGGAGCTGGACAGGATGCCTCGCCGTCGCCGGCGACACCCTCTCCCTCGACTACGTGTCCGACCAGGCTAAGCGCCCGATCCAGCGCGTGTTCGCCTCCAAGATGGCGACGCCCGTTAGGCTCGCCAAGTGGTCGCACCAGGGCTACTTTCTGTGCACGGTCGGCACCCACGACAGCCAGCCCAAAGTCTGGTTTGAACGGACCTCGCCCACGCCGTCGCCGGCAGCGGCGGCGGCGGCGTCCGCGGTCGCTGCGGGCTCTCCCGGCGAGTCGACCGGCACTGGCGCGCGTGCCGCCGCCGCAGCTGCGGCCACGAGTAGCATCAACCCGACCGGGTTCCCGGCGAGCGAGCTCCAGTTTGACTTTGCCTATCTGCCGCACCCGGAGGCGGTGACCCAGATCAGCTGGCGCCGCGCGCCGAAGCGGCAGCGGACGCCGGCACAGTCGGTGCTGCTGACGTGCGCCGAGGACGGCGTCTGCCGGATCTGGGCCCAGAGCGAGGCGCGGCTGCCGTACCGCTTCACGCTGCTGACGACGATCGTGCCCGGCGATGTGCCGCCGTCGCTCGACCACCGCGCCGGATCGTCTGCCGCACAGCTGCAGCGCGCGCCGAACCGCCGCGCCCAGGGCGCTGACCTCGTCTTCTGGATCCCGGCCTCCGAGGTCCACAAGGCTATCCAGCACCGTGTCGAGCTGACCCTGCGCCAGTCCCAGAAGTCGCGGCGGCCCGCGCAGAAGAGCGCGAACCAGATTGTCGAAGAAACCACGACTGACCAGCTGCAAGCCTACCTCCAGGGCTACACGGACCTGCTCTTCCAGGTCGATGCGTGCGGGCATATCGTGGTCTGGGGCATCCAGACCCTCGTCGGCGATATGGTGCGCACGCCCAAGCCGCTCGTGCTCTGCCAGGCCCCGAGTCTCGCGAAGCACATCTCGACGCTGCGGTTTCTCTCCGACAACCAGCCCACGATCCTGTATGATCCTAGCGTGAACCAGCACACGGACCGCATCCAGGCCCAGCTTGCGATGTGGTGGGCTGACAGCACGAACTGCCTGCACAAGTACCTGCTGGACCTCGACCAGCTCTTTGTCGAGTCGACGGATATCCCCGCGCTGCGCGAGGACGGCGTCGGGCGCAATGGCGACCTCATCCTGCCGGGCGTCGGCCACCAGCGCCTCGCCGCCAGCAACGATCTCTACGGCTCGGTCGCGGTCCAGGACGCCGCGGGGCAATGGAGTATCATGCTCCGCTACGGCACGCGCCGCATGCTAAACGAATTTCTGCCGATGCCGCAGCTGCCGAGTCCCATCTGCCAGATCGCCTTCCTGCGTCACAACGCGATGGTCGTCTTTCTCGAAGACGGCACGATGCTCGTGTACGAGATCCGGCTGCGCGACGATGTGAAGCAGGTCCACTGCCAGCTCGAGATTGCCGCGACCCACCCGCGGCGCGACCGACCCGAGCCCCCGGAAGCCCCGCCAGCTTCGGACACGGGCGGCACCGCGGACGCCGCATCGGCCTCGCCGCCGCCGCCGCCGCCGCCCGCGCCGCCGCCGTCGCTGGTCGCCTGCGAAATCCTCGCGGTCGACCATATGGACGGGATGTTGCTGGGACAAGTCTACGACGACGGCATTTTGCACATCCACCACGTGGCCGTGACGTCCAAGACCGACGGCACGACGTACGTCGTGGCGGACGCGTGGCTCGCAGACTATGGCTCGGCCATCCTTGCGCATCTCGCGCGCCCGCGTTTCGCGTCGTGCACGCTTGCTTCGTTCAGCACGCAGAGCCGGCTCGGGTCCTGCGTGGCGTACATGGGCGCGCTCACGTGCGCTGTGGGCGACTACGCCTTCTACGTGCCCTTCGCCCTGGCTCCTGACCCCGTCGACGCGGCCGAGGCCCACGGCACCGTGGACGCCGTCGGGCACGGCGCCCATGAGGGCGATGCCGGCTCGCCGACGTCGCCGGCCACGTCGCCGCGCCCGTCGCTGCGGCGCGAGAGCCACACCGGACCCGAGCACCGCGTGTCCATGCACCCGTCAGTGCCCGCCGAGACCGAGGACGCGGCGTCGGCGGCGCCGGTGAAGTCCAAGCCGCCGCCGACGCCGCCGCGGCCGCCGCTGCCGCTGCCGCGGCGCGTGACCATGATGACGCCCGCCGTCTACCCGACGACGTGGCCGTCCCGCACCCTCCGGGTCAACGAGCCGCTGCTCATCCCGCTGACAGGCGTCTGCCTCGCGATCCGGCACGCCTCGCGGAGCCGGTTTGTCTGCGTCGCGCAGAGCGGGACGACGCTGCAGGCCCATCTCTGGCAGTACTGCGCCACCGCGCTCGATGCGGGCGCACTCGTCGAGGACGGCGCGTTCGCGTGGTCGACGCGGGCAGACGACGCCGCGGACCCGCTGTGCGCCGTGTCGTGGTGTCCGAGCCTCTATGTCGACGGCCTGCTTGTCGCGACGCGCCGGCGGCTGACGGTGTGGACCCCTGGCGCGGGCACGAACCTGAGCATGCCGCACGCGACACGCACGTGGGCAGCCACGTGGGTTTTCTCGCCGAGCGAGGACCAGTCCGGCTATGCGGCGAGCACGGCCGTGATCAACACGGCACTGTGGGCCGATCCGCGAACGGTCATGTTCGTGTCGGACGACCAGTTCCGCGCCGTGCGGCCGCTGCTCGTGAGCCCCGAGCGCCACAGTATGAACCGCGTCGTCGCGCCGCACAGCCTCGATCTCGCGCTGGAAGCGCAGCTGCCCGAGTTCCATCCGCACCGCCTCGCGTCGTACCTGCTGCTCGGCAAACCCGAGTGGGTCGAGCTGACCCTCGCCTATCTGTGGTTCAAGCTGCAGGTCATCCAGCGCATCTATACCACACGCGCGCCCACCGTCTCCTCGCGCGCGCGGTATGCCGCCGTCCGCGAAATGGAGCGCGTGTCCTTGCTCGGCTACATCACGGCCCTCGCGGTCGACCAGATGACCCTCACCGAGGTCCGCCAGTCGCTCGGGATCGCCCTCGCCTCGCTCGACCTCAACCACGACATGTTCGGCGGATGGGACGATGCCCCTCACGACGACCACGCCTCGCTGCACATCGAACCCGACCTGCGCCCCGCATGGCCGGCGCTCGCCATGCTCGACGCCGTCGACATGCAGTCCTTGCTGGAGGCCGTGCATCGCGCCGATCCCGACGTGCTGTACCGCGACCTCGGTTTCCTCAGCCTGGCACAGCTCACGGCTCTCGTCCATTTCCTAGCCGCGTGGCACGCCGCGACGCCCCACCGCGCGACCCTCGACACGATGGGCTTCGTCTTTGTCGTGCTCGCCGCGTACAACATCCGGTCGACCGACTGTCCGGCGCCCGCGAGTGCTGACGCCCGGCGGCCCGTGGCGCCCGAGGACGACGCCGACCGCGAGCCCCGCCTGACCACGGCGCTCGCATCACTTGCGTTCTACTCGGCCGCGCCGGACCACATTATCACGGCGCTCACGTTCAACCCCACCAAGGACGCTGCTGTGGTGGCGCCGCCGCCGCCGCCGCCCGTTGCGGAGGGCGAGTCTGCGCCTGAGCCAGCGGCTCCGGCTGTCGCCACTGCCGCGGAAGTGACGGCGATGCCGCCGACGCAGCTGCCGTGGACGTGGTCGACAGCACGTCTGCTCAATGGCGGACTCTGGCTCTCGCGTGACGTGACCTTGTTGCGGCAGCAGGTCGAAGTGATGGCGCGCAACCAGTTCCTCTTGCGCTCGGATCCTGCCGACTGCATGCTCTTTTACCTCCTGCTGCGCAAGCACACGGTCTTGCTGCGGCTGTGGAAGATTGCTCATGGCCATGCGGACCAGGCCGCCATGACACGATTCCTGCTCAATGATTTCGCGGAGCAGCGGTGGCAGCATGCGGCCGTCAAGAATGCCTTCGCCCTGCTGGGAAAGCAGCGGTATAGCATGGCGGCTGCCTTCTTTCTGCTGGCCGAGAAGCCGCGCGAGTGCATGGGCGTCCTGATCCAGCAGCTGCACGATTTCCAGCTCGCCCTCGTCGTCGCGACTCTGTGGCAGCCCGCGACAGGCGCCTCGGTCCCGGAGGACGCGTCCCGTGAGGCGCTCCTGAGCATGGTCGCCGACCACATTCATACAGCGTTCGTGCCCGACCCGCCGTCCTGCTTGAAAATGACCCTGGCGCATACGAGTGTCACGACCACCGTGAAACTCCGCTCGGCCTCGCGTCCCGTCTCGAGCGGCGGCGATGGCCAGCGTGACAGCAACGGCGCCAACGACGACTCTGGCGATGCGCTCGCTGCCGACGACGGCAGCGATGATGTGGATGTAGATGTGCCGATGCGGATCATGCTGGCGAGCCTGCGCGGCAGCCGGCGCGATGCCTTGATGGCCGCGGTCCGTCCCACCGTCCATACGACTTCCCTGCGCCCGGGCTTCCTGGACGTGGCGTTCGCGCGGCCCACAGTCAAGATCGATCTGGCGCGCTGGTTCGTCTACCAGCACCTCGCTTCCGAGACGAGTCTCCAGTCGATGCGCGAGGACGCCCGCCTCGGCGCGGACGCGGACGCGCAACGGAAGCTGCTGCGCATCGACGAGGAGGTCGGGTTCTACTATGCGCTCGTGGCGGAGCTTCTCCGCCAAGCGCAGCCGCAGCTCGCCTCAGCAGTACTCCGCCGTCTCGCGCAGCTCTGCGACCACGAGATCGAAGTCGAGACGGATACTGCTTCCAAGCGCGACGCGGATCCTGGCGCGCCTGCTGCGCCTCTCGCTGGGAGAAAGAAAAGTAGCGACGGGGACCGCGCCGACGCGCTATTTGGCGCATCGCCGCCGACCTCGCCAGTCGCGACCACGACGAAACCGGTCCGCGGCGAACGCGCGGAAGACCTGTTCGGTGGTCCTGCGAGTGACGACGACGATGACGCAGACGACCTCTTTGGACCGCGTAAGGACGACACGGACGACGAAGAGGACGAGTATGAAGCGTTTAAACGCTCGCTGGCTCTTAGCGGCGGCGACGGCGGCGACGATGGTGATCATGCAGCCAGCAGCGCTGCCGGTGACGATGCCATCCACTCGCACGACAACGCGGGATGGGTGGTGGCCGACGACGTTGAGTCTACCGGTTTGGCGGTCGCCAAGAAGCAGAGCGCCGCGCGCATCGTTACGGCCGCCGAGTTCCAGCGCGTGTGCCGCACCCGCGCGCGGCTCTCGCCGCATTATGCGCAGTGGGCTCTCCAGATCGCATTGCCCCTGTTCTTGCAGGACCCCGGCGATGCACTTGCGATGCTGGACGAAGTGTTTGTAGCCCCCAAAGCCGCGAACGCGATGGCGCCGTCGGAGCAGATCGGCCGACTCCAGATCTGCCCGCTGCCGCTGCAGGACGCGCTTGCGCACTCCGAACTGGGCGACGTGGATGCCGAGCGCGTCAAACTGCGCGAGTGGAAGCGCATGTATGCCCACGGCTGCCAGGACCTCCTGCCGTCCGTGCACATCGGGTCGCCGTGGTTTGTCCAGAACTGCATTGACAGCGCTCGTGCGAACGCCGACAACTGGCTGCCGCTCTTGCTGGCCACGTGGTCGCCGAAGGGTACCATGCCGACGATGCCGAACGAGGCGCACCAAGCGCAGAACATCCGCGTGCACGCATTTTTGGAGAACATTGTCCAGCTCCTGCGCTACCACTGCACCGGCGACGCCAATCCTTTCGACGGCCCGACAGGATTGAGCAACTACCCCAACCTCATCTCGGCTATTATGACGAGCCTCCTGACGCTTATTATCCAGGCGCTGCGGCTGTGGCAGTGGAAAGCCCTCACGCAGATGATGCGGTTCGTGCCCAACGTTCTGACGTTGCTCTCGGTCGCCCTGTATCCGCCCGAGACCGGCGACCAGCACTATACCGCCTCGGAGCAGGCCATCCTCGCGGAGCTGACGGACCAACTCGCCGGGTTCATTGCGGCGGCGTCGCCACTCGCGTACCCCAGCGTGGCGGAGCGCTGCGCGCCATCGGACGATGATGCACTGTCCGCGATCAGCGAAGATCTGTCGGACATTGATACCGAAATGAACACGCGCCGCAAGGATGAAATGGCCACGTGGCTCATCCAAGGCGCCACCCTCAAGTATCTCGAGCTAAAAGTTCGCGAGGCCTCGCTGCTCATTGACGGGACCTCGGAGGACGACAACCTGCGCCACGATATCGCGGTGGGGGCGGCCCTCAGCGCGCGCATGATTGCGGCGGGCCTGTCGACCGGCATCTATGCGTTGAAGCAGCGCATCCTGCGGTCGCGCGTCGACTATCATCTCGTTCTGCAGCTGCACAAGCTCGAGAAGCGGATGCCCAATCCCTACCAGCGCATGCTCTACCGGTTCGTGAAGGACCGCACGCCCAACTACCAGCGTGTCGTAAGTCTCTTCTGGCCGACGCACGTGCCTTCCTCCGAGTCGCACCATGCCGAGCAAGCCGCACTCGCTGCCGCGGCCGCCGCCCCCCCGCCCAACGTGCTGGATGTCATGCATCCGCAAGGCTCACTGCTGCTGTCGTCTCACCGCGTTCGCCACCTGAGCGACTGCCAAGTCGTCTACCGTGGCGAAGAGGTGGTCTCCATGTTTGTGCTCAGCGCGCTGAATGCGAATGATCTTGCCGTCGGGACGACGCGCGCATCGGGGCATACTGGGATCATTGAGCTTGACGTGCCGGCCGCCGTGGCGTACCGCGCGATGCAGGCGCAGGCGGTCGCCTCGGGCGCGGTCGCCGCCGGCGGCCCCGCGGGCACCCAGGACGACAGTCTCTCGGACAACGCGGGGCGGCCCTCGATCACCAAGATGGAGCTGCGCCGCCTGGCGGCGGGCCAGAGCGCGCATGGGAAGGCGACGGATCTGCATACCGTGCAGAGCTTTGAGTCGCTGCAGAAGCTGAAGGACAAGCGCAACGACAAGGACCGCAGCGGCAAGCGCGGCGTCAATAAGAGTAGTAGCAGTGATGAGGTGGACACGGGCCACCGTCATTTCCGCCCGATCCGCGGCGTTTCTTCGCTCGATGCCCACCCAACGTCTAACTATTACATTGCCGCCAGCAATGCGATTCCGTTCCCAGCCGAAGCGCCGTCGGGCGCGGCGGCGTCCGCCAAGCACCCGCCGGCGACGATCATCCGCGCCGGCGTTGCGCTCTACCAGTTCGGCCAGGAGCAGGCCGAGCCCTTGCAGTCGTTCTACTTTCCGTCCACGCCCACCGCGTCGCTGCCAGCGATGCTGTTTGCCGGCGCCCTCCCCTCGGCCCACCGCTCGGTGCCCAGCACGGCGTCCATCGCGTCGCTGCACGCCGACGCGTACGCGGACCCGTATACCTACGGCGCCCACCTGTCCCATGACGACGGCACGACGCGCTATGCGAACGGCAGCAGCAGCGCCAACCCGTTCCGCGGCTTGCATGCGGCTACGCCCAGCGCGCTAGGCGGCAGCGGCGCATCGTCGTCGTCCACGTCGTCATCCTACCCGCGGCTGTCGCGGTGCCGATTCAGTCCGTTCGGCACGAGCTTTGGCGCCGTCGATACCAAGGGCTACTGCGGCCTGTGGCGGTTCGACTTCAACCCCGAGTCGCGGCACCCGCGCAACTTTTTCCAGGCGCACACGTACACGGCAAACGACCTGATGTACATGAACAGCAGCACCTTCCTCGCGACCGGCGGCAAGTCGCTCGACCAGGCGAACCTGTGCTTCTGGGACGTCCTGCTGCCGCCCGCGCAGTCGCGCATCAAGACCTTTGCCATGGGCGACAGCAGCGTCCAGACGCTGGCGTTCTCGACCCGCCACAACCTGCTCGTGGCGGGCACCCGCGACGGCGCCATCCGACTGATCGACATCCGGCAGCGCGCCATCATGAACACCTTCCGCGCGCACGACCACGCCATCCGCGCGCTGGCCATCGACCCCGCCGCCGACTGCCTCGTCTCGGGCTCCGTCCAGGGCGACCTCTCGATCTGGAACCTGCAGGCCTTCGAGCGGGTCGACGGCCGCCACGGGATCCACGCCGCCGTCGTGGCCGACCTCGATGCCACCGCTCTCGGCCAGTTCACGTCCCAGCCGACGCAACTCTACCTCCGTGACCTGGGTCCCGACGACGACGACGACGCCGCCGTTGATGACGACCAGACGGCGTCGACGTCGGCCGCGGCGGCCACGGCCAATGCGGCGGCGGCCGCTTCGGCTGCCCGTCGCGCGTTCGGCGGGTCGTCCTCGTCCTCGGCGTCGGCAGCAGCGCGGGACGAGCCGCGTGCAGACCCCTCGTTCGGCGTCATGCAGCTCGAATACCGCGCTGGCTGTCTGTGGGCCTGCGGGTCCGACGGGACCGTGCGTCGCCACGTGTCCGCGATGGACGGGTTCATGTGAAGGCTGAGGACCGCGGCCCGCGGTCGCGGGTCTGCGGATCCACGAAAAGCACAATGCGATGATGCACAAAATCTGTATAATGGTTGAATCGCCCTCGTCGCAGCACCACCGACAAAATTGCGCAGGACCTGTGGAGCCGGCGCTGTCCAACTGCGCGGCTGCTGGGCTGCAGCCGGCGTGCGCGGTCTCTCTCGCGCTCTTGGCCAGCCGGGTCTCGAGCCACCTGCGCTGAAGCACGCCCATGAGCGTCGCGACGGCCTCGTGCCGGACGACTAGGATCCGCCCTCCCTGCGTTCCTCAAGGCGGCGGAGTTGGGTTCCGCTGCTGCTCTTTTCCCCCTTTTCGATGGCCGCGTCGCGGAGCCGCGGGATATTGAAACCCCGCCTCGCGTCATCGAGCCCCCGCGTTCAGGATCCCTGGGCGGCGGCCACGACGGGCGAGAGCGAAAGACAATGGCGGCGGCGACACGAGCTCACGGCCACAGCCACGAGCTCGTGGACGCCGCCACTGACCGCTGGATCTCAGCGCAAGGAACGCAGCGGTGGGACAGCGCGAGCCTCGGATGCGTGGGGTGGAGTAGGGGGACGCGTGCCGAGGGCCGGGCGACGGCGGCGGCGGCGGCGGCGGCGGCGGCGGCGATAGGCGGCTCCGTCGGCGCCGGCGGAGTTGGAAGTGACATGAGATGTGCGGGTACGCCGTGCGCGTCCCCGCAAACAGAGCGGTAGCGCCGTGGTGTAACGCCGGTGTGCCCAAACGACCCACGGGATCGGCAAATCAAACGACAGCGGCAACGGTGCCCGTCATCGTCGCACGTCCATCGGCGCTCCTTCTCCTGCCACTCTGAATCATCTGAATCGTCTGAACCATCTACATGGTCAGCCTTAACTGGACCGACGGCGCTCCTAGCATAGCAATGATCTCGTCCAACTTGATCGCGTAACAACATTTTTGTGCTACATCGGCATCTTTCCATCGATCGTCGACTACAGGACCGGTGCGTTCTTTCTCGCTTCGATCGATCCCCGTGCTATCGGCATCCGATCAGCTCCTTCTTATTTGCAGACCCATCGTCGGCACTATGCCTTCTGCTCGCCCACCACCGGCTCGCGCCGGCGGCGATATGGTCTCCCCACGGCGGCCATCACGGCGGCCATCACGGCGGCCGAAACGCTCCCACTTCACCATAGACGGCGTCCGCCGCCACGCCATCGCCGCCGCGCCGGCGCTGTGGACGGCCATCCTGATCGCCGTGGCGGCGGTATGGATGCCGGTCGCGCCCGTCCAAGCCGCCGCGACCACGGCGTCGACCCCAGCCTCCGCTGCCGCCGCATTGCCGCTATCACTGCCGCTATCACCGCCGACGCCGTCGCTGCTGAGTCCCGATCATTTTGCGTCGCTCGTGACGCGCCAGGACCCGGCGCATCCCTCGGGCACCTGGTTCGTCCTCTTTGGCGCCTCGTGGTGCCCCTATACGCAGGCGCTGTTGCCGCACTGGACGGCCGTGGCGCAGCGCTGGCAGCAGCAGCACGCCCGCGTGCCCCACGTCGCCCTCGGCCGCATCGAGTGCTCAGGCGTCGGCGGCGGTTCCTCGTCCTTCTGCATCCGCCAGCCCGCCGTCTCCGGCTACCCGACGATCCTCATCTATACGGACGGCGTGCTCCGTGAAAAGTATACTGGCGGCGACGACGAAAACAAGCTTTGGCAGCGCATCCTGCGCGCCGAAACGCAGTATGCCGCGCCGCCCGCCGCGCCGCGGCCTGCTTCGCTGCCGCCGGCGTCCACGGCGTCGGCCGCCGCCATACCGGCGGCGCACCCGGCCATGCACCATGCTGTCGCGGTTTCCATGGCTGCCGCGGCCACCCTTCGCCCCGCTGACGCCGGCTCTTTCGACAGGACAGCCGTTCGTGCTGACGCCGAGAGCACCCGCGAGCAGGCCGCCGCCACGGCGCGCCGGCAGCCGGACCGCAGCCGCAGCATCGCCGTTGCGGCAGACGCCGATGCCGTCGCTGACGCGCGGCAGGCGCCACTCGCCGCGTCGCGCGGCGCGCCGACGGTCGTCATGATGGAGTCGCGGCTCGACGATATGCCCGATACGGATACCGTGCTGCCCGAGGACCCGCCGCCGCGGTCGGGCGGCGTCCACGCGTCGTATGGGCGGGTGCTGGTATGGGGCACGGTCGGCGCCGCGGTCGCGGCCGCGGCGTGGCTGCTCCTGCAAGCGCTCTGGCGCCGGCGCCGGCACAACCGCTGCAGCCGGCCGCCGCGGACCCGTCGCGCGTCCCGCGACGCGTTTGTGAAGCACCTCGATCCCGCGCAGGACGAGACCCCCGCGATGTGCTAAGCCTGATATGCACCCTTCGCTGGAGACCGCATCGGCCGCACCCGGGTGACGCATCGCCTGACTGTGTGATGGACACAACGTATATATAGAACACAGTAAGAACGCGAGGTGAACGCGGAGAATCGTCTGCGAGGCCGTCGGCGAGGCCGGTCGGCGGCGCTTCATGTAAAGTAGTCGGGCTTCTTGATGTTGATGCCGCGCTCCGCCAGCGCCGCCGAGAGGTCCTCCATCGTCATGACGAGCCGCTTGTCCTTCGGCACGGCGCTTTTCTTGGGCCCGACAATCGGGATCTGCTGGCGGAGTTTGCTGTAGTGCAGCGCATCGGTCGCCACGTCGGCCACAAACTTCTGGGCCGCGAGCGCCAGCAGCCGCTTCAGCCGGACGTCGTCGCAGGCCACGCCGCTCTTGGCCATGTAGTAGTCCGTCACGCTGTCGGGGATGATCGCATGGAAGTCGTCCATCATGAGCAGCAGCTCGGCGAGGCCGCCGTCGTGGGCGAGCGCGCTGGCGTCTTGCCGCGCCTTGCGCTTGCGGTCGGCCTGGCCGGCGCCGTCCGCGGCGGCGGCGGCGACGTCGTTCGCGCCGCTCGGCGCCGGCGTCGACGGCTGCGACGACCGCCGACCGTCGCTCGCCATCCCGCGGCCCGGACGCTCACGCTGGGTGGTGTCCGACGCAGCAGCGCCGGACGCCGCCGCCTTCGACGACGGGCTGGCCATCCTTGGGCGGAGGCACGCTAGCGCAGTCGCGGGCCGGGCGTGAACAGCAGCAGCAGCAGCAGCAGCAGCAGCAGCGGCGGAGCAGAGGGTAGACCGGCGAATAAATAAGGCAGCGAGAGTCCGTTAGACGGGAGCGGACGGCAGAGGATGGTCAGGCGTTCTGCAGGTATGGCCCACGACGCCGATGCGATCCAATCGTCGGATGATGCGGACGACTCACCGAGCAGCTCGAACGGCGCTGCGAACCCCGCCAAAGAGATCGGCGGCCTGGGTGGGACCGACGCTGTCCTGGGCGACCCGTGCGCGTGGCATCGCCTTCGCGCATCGCCTGCACGTCGCCACGTGGCGGCAGCCGCGACGTGCGGCCTTCCATTCCTGCGTGCCGATCGTCGCGCTTGGCGCCGGGCGGCTCTCCATCAAGTGACGGCCGCCGCGCGCCGCTCGGCGTCCGAGCGACGACGGTCCTTGCGCCGCATGCCGGTGTTCTGCCGAGGTGGGCTCCGCTGGCGTAGTGGCCACCGGCGGCCGGCGGCCGGGGGTCGGCAGTGGCCGGCTCAACGACGGCCACGCCACCGCTGCCTCCCCCCCGTGCACCCCGGCGAACGAGGGGCTGCGCCAAGGCCGCGCAAGCCGCCGCCGCCGTCGGAGGCCGATCGCCCGCTTTCACCCAAGTCGCGCATGGTCGCTGTCGAGAGAAAGTATACTGAGTGCCGCGTGAGTCGCCTCACGCACGCGTCTAATGAGTAGAGCATTTAAAAAAATTCAGAGTCGATCGCCACCGCGGACGCTGGTGGCTGCCGTCACCAGAGAGCCGCATAGCTGCCCATCAGGGTCTGCTGGAGGGGCCCGCCGCCCACGAGCAGGCGCGTGCCGACGGCGTCCCATGCCAGGGCATACACGGCGTGGCGCACCCGCGCATGGCTCGCGTGCACGCGGTACACCGCGTCGCGACGCATCCAGCCTGCGCCGGTTTCGTGGTATCGGTTCGGCGCCGGCTTGGTGGACGGCGCGCTCGTATGACCTCGCAATGGCGGAGGCGGTGGCGACGACGACGGCGATACCCATGGCGACGACGTGGCCGTAGCGAACGGCGCGGCTGCGGGGGCGGCTGCCGGCGCCGGCATGGGACGGAGCACGGGCATCGGAATCGGAAGGTGAGTCTCCGCAAAGAGTTCCATGTCGCCGCCGCCGCCGCCGCGGTCGTAGCCGTCGTCGTCGTCGACAGGCGCACCGGGTGCGTGCCAGGACACATACGCCTGCGCGCGGACATCGTAGAACCCGAGACGGCCGAGGCCGCCGCCGACGATCACGAGGTCGTCGCGCACGTCGAGGGAGCGGACGCCCCATCCGGCGTCGAGCGAGGGCGCCATGTGGACGACGCGGGCGAGGCGCGCGTCCACAAACTGTACGCCGTTCTGCGTGCCGACCGCGAGCAGGCCCTTCGCGTGGCTTCGGTCGTGCCGCAGGCAGATGGGCTCGGCGACTTCCATCAGCGGCACGCCGACGCCGCCGCCGCCGCCGCCGTCGTCGTCGTGCCTGCCGGCGCTCGTGCGCGCATCAAACAGCCGCAGCGTGCCGTCGGTGCCCAACGCCGCGACGCAGTCGACGCGGGATTCATAGGCCACGGCGCGGACTTTGACGACGGCGGGCGATGGGGAGGGCTGCTGCCATGGCGGCACTGGCGATGATGACGGTGATCCTGACGACGACGACGACGACGACGACGACGACGACGGGTGCGCCCACACCGCGGCGGCCTGGGGCGTCGGCAGATGCCGCCACCACGTGGACGGCAAGGCCACGGCCGTGGCGCTCATGTCGGCGGCCTCCAGCCACTCCGGATCCAGCCGCCACGTGCGCACGGTGCCGTCGCGGGAGGCCGAGACGAAGGCCGTTGCCGAGATCCAGGCGAGACTGAACACGAGGCCGCAGTGGCCGGCGTAGAGCGCGATCTGCTCCATACTCGGCAGCAGGAACAGATGGACGCGGGTGCCGCGGCTGGCGGCGAGGAAGCGGCCGCACGGGCTCACGACGAGCGCATGGCAGCTGCCGACAGCACCGGCTGCGGCGGACGGCGTGGCCCACGCGATGCCATGGCCCGCGACGACCTCGTCGGGCGTCGCGCCCCACGGGACGACGACCGGCGCGGCGGCCGGCGGCGTCGGATCGGCGTGCGGCCGGCCGACCGGGACGACGAGCAGGTCACCGCATTTCGTGCCGACGGCGACGGCCTGCGGATGAAGCCACGTGGCCGAGAAGACCTTGTCGCGGCCGGGCAGATCGATCGGACGCGACTCGCGCATTGTCTCGGGCAGCCGCCGCGCATCGGACGGCGGCCGCAGGGGCAGCGGTGCTGCGTGCGGCGCCGCGGGATGCAGACCGCCAAGCCGCCGTGCCTCGAGAAAGCGGAGCGTGCACGGCGTGGCCGTGGCCGCGCCGGACAGCGGCGGCGGCGCCGTCGCCGCAGCACTCAGCCGCGGCCCGACGGCCGCCGAGCCCGACTTGAACGACGCCGTGGGCGCCAGAGGCGCCGCGGGCGCCGCGAAGGCCGAGGGCGACATGGGCACGATCAAACGGACGCGAGGGCGAAGAGCGACGGGAGCGAGTGGCGGGTGAGCGGACCGGCGCTCCATGTCGAACCGTCGCTCGGTGCGCCTCGTCCTCGCATCGTCTCCGAGGGGTCCCTCCCCCGTCGACGGTCCTGCTGTTTTTTTTTGGCAACCCATCGCATGATGCCTGTCTCATGAAGCGGAATGCCCGACTGTGGGTATGAATTGGATGCGTCCATTACGTCCTCCTGCGGCATTCTCGATGCCGCGCGGACCTCGGCGCCTTCCTCCTTGCCGAGCCTCCCGTGCGGGCCCGTGACGACGCCTAGCATCGGATCTGGCATCGGATCGTCAGAGGATCGCAGCTGACCGCGGGCCGAACATTACCGCCCGCTTCCCGCGGCCATGCTCTGCGCTCATGTGGCTCCGCTCGCCTCCCCTGAGCTCGGGCATGGGCGCTGCGCGTGGTCCTGGAAACAACCAAACCAAACCAAACCAAACCAAACCAAACCAAACCGCGATGGCGACGTGTCCAAGCATTTGTGGCGGCGTCTGTGGCAGAACGGTTGAAGCGCCGCCGCCGCCGCCATCGTCGTCGCCCCATTCAATGCCTTCGATGCTTCCGAAGGTTCCGATCGCCGCTCCGCTCAACACCGAAGGGACGCGCACGGCCACGCGGCCGCGCCACGGGAAGATCGGCGGCCCCACCCGGGTGATCGCCCGCCAAGTGGCCGCTGCGCCACATCCCCGTCCGCGACGACGCTCAAGGCGCACACCAAACAAACACATTACGATATCATACGGCGCCGCATGCCGGCGTCTGCCGTCCATCACCCAACACGGCAGCATCCATCGTGGAAGCCCGCTGCCGGGCGCTGGTCGCACAGTATACCGTCGCTTCGACCGACGATCGACGATCGACGACCGACGACCGACGACCGACGATCGACGACCGACGACCGATGACCGACGACGGGGAGGGCCATGAGGAGCGGAGTTGGGTGGACGGTCAGTCGCCCTCAAAGTACGTGTACGCGTCGGCATCGTCGCCCGCCACGCTGCTGATCATGCTGGCGCGGCTGTCCTGGTAGCCGTACGCATACGCGACGCTGCCGCCGTCGTCCGCCGAGTTCTCGAGACAGCCCTGCATCAGCTTCTGGTGCAACGAGTAGCTCACGCTGGCGCGGTTCGGGGGCGCGCGCACCGCGCTGTCGGAAGCGGCGCCGGTGGCGACGTCGTCGTCCGCCGTGTCGTCCTCGTCCGTCTCGGACGCGGGCGCGCCGCGCGGGCCCATGACGGTCGTCGCGACCGAGGCGCGCGCCCGACGCGCTTCGCGCGCCGCGGGGCTCTCGTGGCCGTCGAGGTCGACGTCGTCCAGCTCGTGCGCCATCGGCCCGCTGAACGCTGATCCCGTCGAGATGGTCGTGTACTGGGTCATTGGCCGCATGCCGCGCGCCGGCTCGGCGAGCACGTGGCCGCCGCCGCCGCCGTTGGCCGTGCGCGGCAGGCGCAACGGGTGCGCGTCGTCGTTGTCGGCGTCGCCGTGAGGGCCGCCCGCGCGGGTCGTCGGCGCGTATGAGCCGCGGCCTTCCTGGGAGAACACCGACAGCTCGCGGTCGATGCGGACGGTGGCGTCCGAGGCCATCGGCGGCAGCTCGAGCAGCAGGCCGCCGCCTGCCACGCTCGCAAGCGGCGGCATCGGCCGGCCGTGCGACTTGACGGCCTGCGCATACGACGGCTTCGCCGCCACGTCTACAAACGCGTCGCCCGGCCGGTTCGTGCCCGCGCTGCCGGGGCCGGGGCCATAGAGGGGCTGGCCCGGCAGATGCAGCTGGAGCTGCGCGTGGCCCGGCAGCGGGCCGGGCAGGCCCAGCGGCATCGACGACGGTGGCGCGGACGCCGCGGCCGGCGAGGCCGTGGCGGCGCGGGCGTCAGCCCGGCCGCCCGCCGCGGCGCGGGCTTCGCCGGGCGTCATCGCCGCCGGATCCGCAGCGTCCGGGTCAGCCGCGGCGCTGTGCGCGATCTCGGCGCCACCCGCGCCGTCGGCGTCCCTGGGGGACGACGCCTTGGCCGTCTTCGGGGCGGCGGCGGGGCGGCCGGCGCGGCGGCGGCGGTACACGACGGCGCCCACGACGCAGAGCGCGCAGACGACCGCGACGCCCACCGTCGAGCCGACGATCGAGGCGACTTTGGCGCCGCCTTTCGACGCGCCGCTGCTCGCGCTGTCCGGGTGGTCGGTCTGGCTCGCGGCGGCTGTGGAGAGCGTGGCGCTGGGGTCGCCCACGGGGCCGGCGGCGGCGGCGGCGGCCGCGGGCGCCGCGAGCACGGGGTCGGCCGAAGCGTTCTTGATGTCCCCGTCGGCCTGCATGTTGGCGCCCGCGGGTTGCTGGATGACCTGCGCGCCGACCGTCTCGCCGGCCGGGAGCACGGGCTCGGCACTCACTTGCGCGAACGCCGGCGCCGTCGACGTCGGCTGCGTCGGCGGCTGCGAGCTCCACGCAGGCATCGTCACGGAGAGCGTCGTGGCCCCGTTCCCGAGAACGCTGGAGGTCACGCCGCCGTTGCCGCGCGTGTTGCTGTTGGCGTTGCCGTTCGCATTGCTGTTGCCGTTCGCATTGTTGTTGCTATTGGCGTTGCTGTTGGCGTGGCCGCTGGCGTTGCCAGTTAACCCAGCGGTTGAGGCAGGGACTTGCGCGCTGTGAGTGATGGTGGCGTCCGAGTCCGGGAGAGTGTTGATCAAGGCGGCGCTCGGTTGGGCGACGCCGTTGTCGCCCGCGCCGATGGCGGCGACTTTGACGCCCGCATGGACGCCCGACGGGGGCGGCGATGCCTCCGCCGCCGGGACCGCCGCCGTCGAGGACGTGGTCGAGGCCGCCACTGACGACGGAACCGCGTGGTTGGTGGTCGAGCTCGCGAGCGCGTCGTGCGTCGTGCTGGCCAGGCTGTTGATGCTGCTGCTGTCGGTCACACTGGGGCTGCCGTCGCTGGATGGTGTGCTGCTGCTAGCCGCGGCGCCCGTGGACGGCGCGCCGGGGACCGACGGCGCCGCGTCGCCGGTGCCCGGCGCCGCCGCCGGTCCTGCCGCGGCGCCATCGGCGGAGGTGTCGGCGGGCGTCGGGATGGCCGAGGCGCCCGGGATCAGCAGCGCCAGCGCGAGCGCGAAGGGCGCGGCGGGCGTCCCCCGAGCCGACGTCGATGGCCGCGCCCGGTGGCTGTCCAGCCTGTCGGCGCCGTCGGCGTGATCGGCGGCGCCGGCGTCGTCAGCGGTGGCGAAAGCGGCAAAGGCGAGCCGGGGGCTCGTAAAGGCCGAAGGCGGCCATGGCGAGGTGGCGGCGGACACGGCGGGCGTGGGCGCCCCGCGGGCGTCGCCGAGGCCGCTGCCGGTCTCCACGCGGCTGATCCTCATGCTGGCGGCGAGCGTCACGGTCACGCAGCCGGAAGGAACGGCGATGCCGGGAGACGTTCTCGACGGGAACGGCCGCCGCAGTGGGAGGAGGACGGCCGAGCGGGCGCGCCCCGTCAGGGGGTCGGAGTCTCGCAGGGCACGGGACCCCAAGCAGACAGCGGCCGATGGGGTGCTTCTGTCGACACCTCGCGATTGCGAGAGCTGGCAGGAGGGGAGTCAAGACGATGCGACGTGCTAATGCCCGTTCAATGAATGGGCCACCGCTTCGTTGGAATGGAGGACGGCGGAGAGGGCCAGGCCGCGACAATGACTTGACGGCACGAGACTCGGTCGTCCGAGGCTCAAAGGGACGCGCGGCACAGGCCGTGCGCATGGATACCCACGCGAGGTCGGCAGCGCGTGGCGCCGTCGGCCCGGCGCTTTCTCAGTCGTCGTGGTGGTGGCGGCGGCGGCGGCGGACCGGAGTGCCACGGCGACTGAGCTTCGTCGGAGCGTCTGGAGCGACGGCGATCGCGAGGTGATCAGCGCCCGTGGACCCGCGGAGGCGGTGGCGCAGCCGACGGGAGCCAGATGGCGTCGCCGGCGTCGCCGATGTGTGGCGCTCGCGGCGGCGCTCGCAGGATCGGCACCGGCCTTGGGCCTCGGCCGGCCACGTGGGAATCGGCCCCGAAACCAAAGCGGCGGCCGACCCGGGGCGGCGTATCAATGCGCGCGCAACGACGCAGGGTCCGGTCAGGGTTCACACACCCAGCGCCGACGGGCAGGAAGGCGACGGTGGCCACGGCGTTAAGAGTGGACACACCCAGAGACTCACGGACAGGGCGGACCGTGGAAGGGTGGAGGGTGGCCAAGCACAACGAGAAAACGTCGGCGAGATGACGGCCGAGGGCAATGATAAGACGAGACGGATTGAGAGGAACGTCGTGCGCTTTCTAATCGAGATGCCTGGCGATCAATGAAGGCGGCGGGTACAGAGTGACAGCACCACGAGGAAGGAAGAAAGCACGGACGTGCGAGCCGATGAATGGAAGCTACAGCGCTGATATCGGAATCGCTTGACAGACGGTGGGGAGACGGGAATCGCTGAAAGGGAACTCGTTGATACAAGAACCATTGATACCGGGTTCGCTCCAACGTCGATTCTCATCCAGACCCACAGATGTCGGGATGATGACTCAGGATCAAGCTGAAACCACGATGACGGTGAACGAAGCGAGGTGAGCGAGAGGGGGTACGGATACCGAGAAAAAGGCAGGACGTATGCTGGTACCGGTGGCAGTGGAGGAAGCGGAGCGATCCTGCTGGAGTGCCAGCAACGCAAGGGCACAAAAGGCGTTCGTACGGGGTGCAGCCTTCAAGTGGGACGCCGTGGCAGGGGCGCATCGAGGGAAGGTGCATGTCGCTCCCGGCCGCGGCCAATGGGTGATGCGCCCTATCACGGATCCGCCGAATGCTCACGACATTCTGCCAGCATCGCATGGCGTGGGGGTGGCCCCTTGGCGGGTCCGAGTATCCGCGATGTCCATGGCCGCCGCGAGCCGCGTCCGGGAGCCGGGACGCCGGGTGCACCTGCCCGTCCTGCTGGGCACTCGCTCGGCTCCGCATGGCGCTGCGGCGAAAGCGCCGACGCTGGCCGACGCCGGCAGCGTGCCGTGTGATCGACGCGGACGTGGCCTCGAGCGCGATCGGCGCTCCCGCCCGCCGGCCGTCGGACCCGCCTCAGGCGCGACGATCGGCCGGCGTCCCTGGCCGATGGCCCGTCTGCTGGCCGACGGCGTCCACGGCAGCATGGCCGTCTCTGCATGTAGGCCTCCGCGCCGCCGTCGGGCCACGCTGCATCGGGCTGCCTCAGTCGCACCTCGCCGGTCCAGCGCCCGTGCTCAGCAACGCTGCGCGGCGCGTCCGGCGCGGTCGGGAGCCCAGCAGTCGCTACGGCATCCGCAGGACGGCCCGGCCGTTGGGCCGCGTCACCATTCAGAAAATTTCTCGACAATTTCTTATTCGACAAATGGCCGCGGCACCGTCGCACGCATTCAACAGGTCCGACTCGCGCTGCGCCATACGGCAGACCGACGGCCGCCCCCGCGACGCCAAGCGGCTTGGGAGACGTGGTTGGGGTTCTGGGGCGATGGGGGGCGCTGCCGTTGCTTGAAAGCCGAAAACAAATGGCGAGCACGATGGGCGAGCATGGGACCGAGAGGCGCGAGCGAGCGAGCCGCGAAACGGCAGCGGTCGTCCGCACGGTGGCGTCAGCCGCCGCAGCTTCGAGGCTCGTCTGGTCAGACATGAGCGGTGCGGCACGTTGGCCAGGATTGCGCGAGAGCGCACCACCGTTTGCTGAGGTCCGCCGTGACGACATGATCAGATTTGACGGCGCTGCTGCTCCTCCCCATGCGCATGCTCATGCTGCTCACGCGGCTACTGCTGCCGATGCTGCGATGACGGCTGCGCACACATCCAGGACGGGTCGGCGTTCGAGCGTTAGCTCGACGTGGTTCCATCCAGCCACGGGGGATACCGTCCCCCGTTTCTGTCGACCCAGGCCGCTCGTCGCGGCGTGGCCATTCGTCGGCGATGCCGGTGGGGATGACGCCAAACAGAATCGTCAGCATATCCGAAATTTTTTTCGCTAACGATATCTCCTCATCAAACCCGATCCGGGAACTCGGCGGAACCGAACCGTCATGTCCTCCCTCACGAATGGGACGGTGGCCAGGGACCAGATGGATGAAAAAAACATGCAGTCGATCACACGATCGGACGGGGCCCTGGGCGGTCCCACATGGACCCAAGACCGACAGCGCCAAGCGACACGCCGTGCGGAGACAGACGCCTGCCGTCGGCCAGTTCCTTCCTGCCGTCCGCTCCACGCGAGTCCAGGGGGCTTGCATCATGGCGGCGCTGCGATGAAGTGCCGCAGCGACCTGCCGCGCGAACGGCCGTCGGCTGACTCTAGGCAGCAGCGAGCGCGTCGCAAGTATGGAGGCGGATGGCCAATGTGGATGGCGATGGCGAACGGGAAGCATGCTGCGGAGGCCGGGTGCCGCTATCAGTGAGAGGCACGACACCATGGCGAGCATGGTGGGTAACCTCATGCGCATACCCATGCCATGCGATGACCACCCGAGATGGCGTGCCGGAGACATCCGGGTCCGAGCCGTCTTTGGAAAATGCATGGCCTAGCCCACCTGGTCGATGCGCTGCTCGTTGGTGGCATGTGAAAGACTGGATGACTCCTGGCATGATCGTCTCCACTCACCAGAAATGCGGTACGGCAGTGGAATGACATGATTATCGTTGGGAGTCCTCTTCCGATCCGTCCAACTGCCCCGATGTCGAGACCGCGATGCATCGGATGACTCGGGATCGGCCTTCACTCTTCGTGTCGCCCTTACTCGGCCGCGGAGGCCCCTGGGACAGGCGCCTGGTCGGAGCTTCAGCCAACGCGCGCGATGCGACCGAAGTGTGGCGCACGAAACGGGCGCCGGTGGTACAAGCACGGGCCGCAGGTGGCGTGGACCTCTGCAGGGTCGCCGCCACCAGGTCGACAGACCCGAAGCCGGTGCACGCACCCAACGAAAGCATCGGATGGCACAGGATACGTGTCAACAAGCATCGTGATTCATAATCCTCTTGGACAGTATTCCGTGTCATCGCATCAGCTCGTTGCTGATCCATCCGATCGCCCCAGCCCTCACTCGCTCGCTTGAGCGCCCCTTGCGACTAGCATCCTCCGCTCGGTCGTGGGATCACGACCCGACGGCGAGTGCTTCACCGTCCACGGACATCGATCGACTCCGACGCGTCTTTGAACCGTTCTGACGCCTTCATCAGGGGGAGGGCTCCGGGTGGCAGCATGGAGTGCTACGACAACCGGTTGCAGTCCTTCAAGACGCACCGATGGCCCTACAAGCCCAAAGACAAGGTCAAGGCCACGCCGGTCCTGCTCGCGCAAGCGGGGTTCTACCTCGACCCCGACTCTAAGGGGGACTCTGAAGGAGCCGATCGCGTCGTCTGCTTTCTGTGCCACCAGGCGCTGAGTGGATGGCGCGACCGCGACTTCCCGCTGGTCGAGCATGATCGCGCGTGCGCCTGGACGACGGTGCAGCGGCTGGTTGCGACGCAGGCCTCGACGGCGCCGGCCAAGCGAGGCCGGAAGGGCGCCGCGGCTTCCGCCGCCGCGGCCGCGGCTGCGGCCGTCACGCCGGGGCCCGACACCGACCGCACCGATCCCGCCGTCCTCGCGCCGTGGATCACGGCCTTCGCGGCCACGTATGGCGCGTGGTGGCCGCACCCGCCGCGCGCGGCCGCCGCCGCCGCCGCCGCCGCCGACGCCGCGCCGTGCCCGTCGGCGGCGCACATGGCGGCGGCCGGGTTCCACGCGACGCCGTCGCCCGAGACCGCGGACACGGCGACGTGTGCGCTGTGCGCGCTAGCGCTCGACGGGTGGGAGCCCACGGACGTGCCGCTGCACGAGCATGCGCGGCGGTCGCCGGCGTGTCCGTTCATTGTGCTTCAGGCGCGCGCCCACTCGGCCGCCGGCGCCGGCGCCCTCGACGCCACGAAGCGCCGCACGGGCGCCAGCGATCCCGCTTCCGATCCAGCGACGGCGCCAGCATCGGCCGCCGAGGACGAGACGGACGACGGCGATACGGTCTCGATGGCGTCCGTCGACACGGCGTCCGTCGACACGGCCGATCCTCCTCCGGCGCCGACGACGCGGACCCGCGGGCGATCAGCTCGTGGGCGTGCCGCGCCCGCGGCGCCCGTCGCACGCAAACGGACGCGCCGCGCCGCCGCCGCCGCCGCCGCCGCCGCCGCGCCATCGGAGGCGTCCGTGCCGTCTGAAGCGCCGACCGAGACGGGGGAGGACTCTGACGCGAGTGCCGCCAGTACCGTGCGGTCCAAGCGGCGTCGCACTCGTGCCGCGGCAGCCCCGGCGGCCAGACCGGCCACGACGACGCGTCGGTCGCGCCGCCAAGCCGCGGCGGATGAGGCGCCCGTCACGCCGGCGTCCCCACCGGCCCAAGCCGAGCCGGCGGTCGCGCCGAAGCCGTCGTCTACGACGGACCAGCCGGTGGCGCCGTCGCTGGACGACCCGCCGGCCGAGGCGCCCATCGCGGCTTCAGCCGAGGCCGCGAGCGCCGCGCCTGTCCCCGATCAGGACGGTCGTTCCCAACGGGATCCGCTCACCCATCGCGCCAGTGCTGGGGCACCGGCGTCGCCACCACCACGGGCGTCGCCACCACCACCGGCACCGCTGCCCACGTTGACGGAAGCCGACCGCAGCGCGACCCTCGGCGCGTACTTACAGAAGCTCGCGCGCCACGCGGCGTCCCAGCTGCTGCAGGACGCGGCGGCCGCGGCGCGACGCATTCGCCAGGAGACGCAGCGCATGGACGCGCTGCTGTCGAACCGCGGCGCATCGGCCTCCCCGTCCTGAACGCGTGCGCATGATGCCACGTGCCGCGCGGTGCCGGCATGAACTGCGCGGTGCAGGGTTCCTGCCGCCTTCCGCCGGCGGTCAGGAGGGCGCCGGCGACGCCCCTTTCCCATCCCACGACCAGGGGGGCCGTTCCAGCGAAGCCAAGAGAAAAGGAAAATGGAGTCCCGCGTTGAGCCATCGTAAGGGCGGGACGGGTGGAGAGCCGCTCAGGCTGAGCCGGCATCCCTGGCGCGCCTTCCGTGTTTGCCGTTCCTGATCAGCTTCAAGTCGACGGCTTCCAGCCATCGAGATGAGGCGGCCGTCGTAGCGATCGACATCGCAGACGCTGCGATACCCCGTCGACGATGCTCTACCGCATCCGTCGGTTCCCCCACCGCCACGATCCACGGCGCGTGACCCCGAGAGACGTGATCACGCTCGCGATCAGTCCCGTGCTGCCCAACAACCTATACCCGCCCTCGTGCGACGCGTCGTCTAACTGGAGACCGCGGGAGCATTTCTCGGCCATAGGAAGCGCCGTCAGACCGCTGCACGATCGAGCCGCCGCCCAGGCCTGCCCGCGCACCCGTTGTGGACAGCCATGCGCTGGCCACGGTGAGTGTGTTTGTTGTTGATCCCGGTGGCCCTCCGTCGATCAGGCCATCTCGACGATGGATGCTTGGACGGCCATGGAGGCCGGCAACGGCAACGGCAACGGCAACGGCGTCGGCGCCGGCGATGGTCTGACCCCGCCCGCGCCGGTCTGGCCCAGCTGCCGGATCCCGCCCCACTCGGGCGTGAAGCTGCTGTTCGCGGCGTTTCTGTGCGTCGGCCTCGTGGCCTCGTTTACCCCGCAGTACGTGAAGCTCGTTCGAGCGCGCTCCTCGCAGGGCATCAACCCGCTCTACCTGCTGCTCGGCATCATGTCCAATTTCTGCGTCGTCGCCAACCTCGCTCTGCTGCAGCGGCCCGTCATGGCCTGCTGCTGGCACGTCTGGACCTTCCGCGTCTGCCTGGAAAATATGGGATCCTTTGTCCAAGTCTTCCTGCAGTGGTTCCTCTTTGCCGTGCTCTTTGCGCTCTACTATGTCTACTGGCAGCCCTCGCGCCGCGGCCTGCTGGTGCTGCCTGGCGACGGCGATGATGAGGACGACGACGATGATGACGACGACGACGACGACGACGATCTTGAAGACTTCGAAGGCCATGACTTCGGCGATCATGGCGTGGGCATCGAGGCCGGTCACGGAAGCCATGACGGCCAGGGGACCTCCTACCACTCCTTTGCGGCGTTCCGCACGACGGCGCCTCCCGCTCACGACCGCTCACGCGCGCGCTTCGGCGCGTCGGCCACCGCGGCTGCGGCCCCGGCCACGGCCACGGGTATCTCTCGCTGGCCGGCGCCACCGGCCGCCGACGCCGCGGCGCGCGCGGAGAGCCCTGAGACGCTCGACTGGCGGCAGCGGCAGCACTACGCCGAGTGGCGATCGGCGCGCTCGATTCTCACGGCGGCGGCGGGCCTGCACGTCGCGATCGCGGCGCTCGTCGTGCTGCTCGCCGTGACGGACGGCCCGCTGGGCGCCCGCGGGCCGCTGGGTGGCGCGGCGCTCGTGCTCGCCGGCCTCTTCGGCACCGTCGCCGCGCTGCTCTGCGTGGCGCAGTTCCTCCCGCAGCTCTACTCGACCTGGGTCACTCGCGACGTCGGCGCGCTGAGCTTGCTGATGATGCTCATGCAGACGCCGGGCGGCTACCTGATGATGCTGTCGATCGCGCTGCAGCCGGGCAACAACTGGACGTCCTGGGCGCCGTACTTCCTCGCGGCGAGTATGCAGGGCGCGCTGCTCCTTCTCTGTCTGCTGATCCGGACCGGCCTGCTGGCGCCCGCCGACCCGACCGCGGTCCGGTTCGCGCCGCCGGGCCGCACGGGCCGCCGTCGGCTGCGCCACGCCTCGCGCCCCTCGCTTTCGGAGGAGCACTCACGGCTCCTTCCCAGCGCCCAGGAATCGCCGTGAGCTCTCGACCACGACGAGGCGAGCCAGGACGTTGGCGCGAGCCCTCCAGATAGTCTTACCCTAAAATCTGCCCCTCGACGACGTCTCCCTGACGGGAGTGCTTGGAGTGCTTGAGCGGACCGACGCGGGTCAGACGGCCGTCACGGAGCGCGTCGGCCACCGCGCGACGGCGCCTCCAGGCGTGTGCGAGGCCGTCTTCAGATCCCGAGCGTGTTGGGATCGCCGACGGACGCCAGGACGGTCGGGGACGGACGGGCCAACGGCCTGGCGCAGGGCGCGTCGTGGGGTCGCCGGGCTCCACCGCGCGGCAGGCGGGGTTTCCGGTCCCACCCCGTTCCGGCGCCACCCCGTGTGGTGCGGCGCGGGGTTTCCGGTCGACGTGGCCAGCCCCGCCAGGCGCGACCACGCCGCCGCCGGCAGCGGCCAGCCGGTGGCAGGCCGTCGCGAGTGGTCCCTGGCATGGAAGGTTTACCCGGCGCCTCGGGCCTTCGCCGCGCCGCGACGTGTGTGCCTTCATCCGCCTTCGTCGATGAGCTGGCCGTCCCGTGGCCGCGTGCGCGCGCGGCGGCGGCGGCCAGGGCGGGCCGCGAAGGGCGCGGCCTCCACTGCCGCCACCGCCGCGCGTCCGGCGCGTCCTGGCCAGGTCGCCCTCCCTCCTCCGCTCAGCGCCGGCATGTCTGTCGCCGCCGCCGCCGCCGCCGCCGCCGCCGCCGCCGCCTTGAGCCGCCGAGTCGGTGGAGCGTCGACCCGCGCGTCGGTATGAGAGCTTCCGTCCACGCCGCTCGGTCCGCCGCTGGCGGGGTCGGGGTCGTCGGCCCCGTCGAAGCCGTCGGAAGCTGTGGCTGGCGCCGCCCACACGGCGCCGCGGTCATGGGAACGTGCGGCTGTCGGGTGCGCATCGCATCGCTGACGACGACGCGCGCGCGTGTCCTCGGCCGTCCACCCATTTCACCGACTCCGACGCGTCCGACTGCGTTTTTTCTTTTCTTGTTCTTTTTTCTTTGGGTTCATTGATGCCCTGTCGTCGCCCTTTCGTGGCCCTTGGCGCGTCGTGTTGCGGATGCGCTCTCCTCGTGCTCTCGGTCGCAGCGGTCGCGATGAATGCGCTTGCTCACGCGTGCATGCTTGGGTGCGTGCGAGCGTGCGAGCGAGTCAGCGTTGGCGCACACGGCGCTTGGACGCAGACGCGGCCGGCTGTCTGTGCCACACGACGCCGGGCGCTTCGTCAGACGCTTCGTCAGGCGCTTCATACGCGACGGGGCCCCGGAAGGCTTGTGCAACCATCGCTGTCGCCTAGGCCATTCCCTCTCCACTGGCCACCCGCTGTGCGGTCGCCGCCGCCGCCGCCGCCGTCGCCGCCGCCGTGGCCGCTCTTTCGTGGCGAAGCCGACCCCATGAGGCGGTGGGTCCAACGAGCAAGACGCTCATGAGCAACAGCCACGGAACGCCGCCCTATCGCCCTGAACTCAGCCCCACAGGGGCTTGGAGGCGACAAGGAACAAGCAGGGACGCGACGGCGGTGGTGGCGCCTGTCGGCCATGCCGCGATACCCTGTTCCAGGGCGGGTCCAGGGCCCGCGGAGGCCGTCCGTCGCCCGCGGAGCCATCCCTGCGGCCGCCGCCGCCGCCGCCGCCGCCGCCGCCATACGGCCTTCCGTGGCGCCGGAGAATGGACCGCCCACGTCGGCCTCCGCGGGACACGGCCCGCCGTGCCGCCTTGCCGCTGTCGCCCTCCACGCGAAAAGTGTGCGGCAAGCCACCGTCCACAGAAGCCTTTCGATGCCCCTTCGGCACGTCCGAACGCGCCGCAGCAGCACGGGGCGAACGCGCGTCTCACTGGTCACCCAGCCGCGACAGCAGCAACGAACCCACCGAAAACGCAGCACCGTCCGCGGGATGGCGCGCAAGAGCGAGGGGCGCGGCTCGCATTTTTTCGACGAGAAGGCGGGGTTTTCTTCGGTCGGGAGGATGCCGACGCTGGGTTTGGGTTTGCACGGGCGTCGCGTCGCGTCGCGTCGCTTCGTTTTTGGGGATGACACGCGCCCATGAGCCCGGGTACGGTCGCCGCAGTCGCCGTCGCCACAGCCGCCGTCGTCGCCGCAGCGGCCGCGGCGAACGTTCCCCGTCGACGGGCGGCACGCGATCAGGGCGTGCGCGTACGACCCACGCTCGGCGGCACGACGCTCCAGCTTGCTTGCGCCAACATGGCCGATGACCGGGATCACGGCGACGGCGACGCGGTCTGGGTGAAGGCCGGCACCGACGGCGGGCCTCGACGACGCCGACGCCGACGCCGACGCCGACGCCGCGTGTCATGGAAGGGCCAAATGTCGTCAATCTGGAACAGCCGTGAAGGTCCTTGGCGGACCTCGGTGGTCTCGCGAGCGTCTGCCTCCCCGCCCCGCACCCCCGGTTCTGGCTTGGTGATTGTCGAACCGTCACGCCGGCCGAGTGCACGCGGGTCGAGTGAGCGCCACGGTCGCTGTCGCTTTGCACCGCCTCGTGCCGTGCACGCCTCCCGTTCAGCCGCCGGCACCGTCTCGGGCGCTCCGAGTCCATGATCCGTTCCGCCGCGCCGCGGCATACTCTCCGACGTGACGACGACGACGACGACGACGACGACGACGACGCGTGCAACTCCACTTTTCTGTTTGTCCGTGTGTTTCCTGTTTTTGTCCTTTTTTCCTGTTTTTCCGTTTTTCTCTTTTGCGGTTCTTCCTTCAGCACCTCGTGGTGCTGAGCGGAGATGCGGTCCCCACCCGCGCAATCGCCGACCTCCCCCCACGCCGCCGCCGCCGCCGCCGCCGCCGCCTCGCCCGCGCCGATCCGACCCGGATCGGCGCTCGGCACATACCCCGCCCGCCGCCCCGCGCACCCGCCCGCCACGGCGGCCGCCACGGCCAACGCCGCCATGAATCTCGGCCATCTGGCGTCGGCGACGCCGTCGCCGCATGCATTGCTGCCGTCGACGGTCGCCGCGATGGCCTTGGCGATGGCGATCAAGCCGAGCAAGCCCGACCCGCCGCCGCCCTCGCGGCGGCCTCCCACGACCTCGGCGACGGCGCACGGCGCGCTGCTCAAGCACCCCTATCCGTTCTCCTGGGAGCATGATGAGGCCGCTCTCTCGGCCGCCGCCGCCGCGGTCGCCGTGACCATGGGCATGGGCGTCGCCGCCACGACCGCCGCAGCCGCAGCCGCCGCAGCCGCCGCATCAGTGTCGCTGCTGGCGCCGAGCGGGATGATGCATCGCCCGGCGCCGCACGCACTACCGCCCGCGACGCACGCGCCGCTCTCGGCGGAAATGATCGTCACACGGCCGTACATGCAGCACCACGGCGTCCTCATGACGCCGGGGACGGCCGTGCTGCCGGCCGCCGCGGCGCCTGTGCTGTCGGCGCCGTACGCGGTCCCGGCATCGCTCGCCACGACAACCGCATCGACCTCCCAGGCGTCCATCCACGTCACCTCCCGGCACGCCGCGCTCGCGCCCATGCTGCCCCGGATCTCCCAGACATCACGCTGGGAAGTGCTCACGCCACCGCCGAGACATGCGGTTGACCGCAGGACCGCGCACGATGACGCCGCCGCTGGCGCCGTCGCCGCTGCTGCGCCAGCGGCTGCCAGTCGGCCGACAACGGATTGGCCGGCCGAGCTCGAGAAGGTCATCCCACACCAGCACCAGCCCATCGCCCCCCGGCCGCCGTTGTGCACGCTCCCGTCGCCCGTGCACGCTGCGTACCCGTTTGCTGCCGTCCCGTCGTCGCAGTCCTACCACGCGGCGGCGGCGGCCGCTGCTGCCGCCGCCGCCGCCGCGGGAGTCTCGGTTGCGCTTGCCCCAGCTCAATTTATACCCAGCCCGCTACTTTCTCAGCCGACGGGCCGACGGGCCGCGTCGCCCTGCCTGCCCTTTGACTACCTCCTGCTCTCGCCGGGCAGCCGCGCCTTCGCCCCCCTCGGCGACGAGTACGCCCGGCTCGGCGCCGCGCCGCCTGGGCAAGCTGCCCAATGCGCGGCGGCCATTGCGGCCCCACGGCATCGCGCCCAGCGCGTCGGCCAGCAGCCCTTTGAGCCGCCGCCGCCGCCGTCGGCAGGATGCCCGCCGGTCTCGGTCGCCGTCTCGGCAGCAACCTTGACGTTTCATGCCGCTGCCGCCGCCGCCGGACTCACGCACACGCCGACGCCGACCCCGCCGCCGCCCGCCCTCGACCTGCCCTGGACGCCCTCGCCGCCCTCCTGGCCGCTGGCCCCCGAAGCCGCACCGAGCTGCGGGTACGCGAGCCAGCCGGCCTCCCCGGTGTTGTCGCAACGGACACACGTGATGACGACGCCGACGGCGGGCACCGCCACGCCGCCGCTGCCGCCCGTCGGACTCGCGCCGCACGCCGACATGACGACGCCAACGCTGATGGCTGCGTCGTCGGCGACGATGCTCGCGCTCGCCGCGCCGGCCGTGATGACGACAATCACGACGGCGCCCGTGGCCGCCCCCTCGGCGCCCACGACGGCGGTGTTGGCGACCGCAACGGCGATCGCGGCTGGCGCCGGGATCGCCACAGCGGCGGGGGCGAAGAGCCGCTGCCCGAAGCGCAGCTGGCGGGTCCGCCCCGCAGCGACCATCGAGCGCACGCCCTCCGGCTCCTCGAACGCGTCCTCGACGCCAGCGCCGATGCCGACTCCGACGTTGACTCCGACTCTGACTCCAACGCCCGACGCCTCGCCGGCACCGGTGCCGGCGCCCGCCAAGGTGAAGCCGTACTGCTGCGTGTTCCCCGACTGCAACAAGAGCTACAAGAACCCGAACGGGATCAAGTACCACTTAGCGCACGGGCACTCGAGCATGCCGCCGGACTTCGACGTGAAAGCCGCCATGAGCCTGTCGATGGCGATGGCGGCGCCGCTCCCGCCGATGGGCCCGCAGCGCCCGTACGTCTGCTCGATCCCGGCGTGCTCAAAGCAGTACAAGAATATTGGCAGTCTCAAGTACCACTTCGCCCACGGCCACCGCGACATTGCGTGTTCGGAGATCTACCTCGAGCAGTCGAAGCGGGCGCGGTCCCGCGCGCGCAAGCAAGCGACCGCCAAGAAGCAGGCACTCCCGTCGGGCCCAGCCTCCGCCTTGCCCCCGCCGGCGCCCTAGCCTGCCGAAGCTCACCAACCCCCCTCCTCTTTGCGTGTACCGCCCGAGCACTCTTTTCGATGCTCTTGGCCCGATACCTTTTCTTTTTTTTCGTCCTCCCTTCGTTTTCGTTCTCGTTTTCATTTCTGTTCATACTGAATTCAATACTTGCGTGCGATAGATCCTTCATTCCTCCTTTCTTATTTCTTATGTATCTTCATACATCATATCCCATTTCAAAGACCCTGCCATCCCTACCAGCGTGCGTCGCATGCCTCACCGAAGAATACGGAGATGGTTGATGTACAGAAAAAACAACTAGGCGTAAAAATAACGTGGAAGCGTGAAGAGTACCGATTACAAAAAAAAAGCACGGTACACGATCCGGCTTACGAAAGCCAGGATGCTAAGCGTGCTGCAGATCCCACGAGGAGAGCCACTTGTGGCGGCGGATGTGCTCGACCGTCGGGAACCCGGTGCCGTAAGTCAGTGGGGAGAAGTAGAAGAAGGTGATGGCATACAGCGCCGCCAGCCCGACAAGGACGGCGTAGTATCCGGAATGGACGGGCTGCTCCTTCCACTGGGCGAGGTTCATGCGGCGCAGCAGCGCGGGCCGCATCGTCGGCGACATGAGCTTCCCCGCGCACTCAAGCACCGAGACGGTCACCATGATGGAGAACATCACCGACGGGAGGTAGTGGTGCAGGAAGAGCTTGCGGCCCATGAGGAAGAAGGGCACCCAGTGGCCCGCCCAGTAGAGCACGAGGAAGCCGGGCCCGCGGTACCACCAGGTACGCATGTTGGCGCCGAGCTCGTCGACGCCACGGCGCAGCAGCAGGAGATCCACGAGGGTCAGCGCAATCCAGACCAGGACGCCGCTGATGGCGCTCCACCAGATAAAGGGGTTGCCCAGGAGGTAGATCTGCTTGAGGCCCACCTTGGTCTCCCAGTACGAGATTCCGCGGAGCACAAAGGGCCACGTGATGGCTTCCGAGGAGTACGGGTGGGGCTTGGTGAGCGCGGCGTTGTGGTGGAACATGAGGGTATGAATTTCCAAGAACTTCTGCATAAAGCTGATGTTTTCGACCTTCGGATTGGCGTCGTCGGGCTCGAGCGGGTCGCCGGCCTCGTTGATCTCGATGCCGTTCACGATGCGCGGGTGCTGGATGTCGCGGATCGTCCATGCGTTGCGGGTGTCGGTGATGGCCTTGTTGCCATTGATCTCAGTCTGCTTGAACCCCCAGTCGCCGTAAGTGCCGGCATGGGCGTGGATCGCGACGTTGTGGTGCAGGTTGACGAACTTGATGGAGTGCCGCTTGCTGCGGATCATCAGGTTGTCGCCATCCTTGCCGTCGAAGACGACGCGCCACACGGTCTCGTTGTAGCGCTGGTTCGCCACGTCCTCGAGGACAGTCGTCATCTCCATGTTTGTCGGCGTCAGCGGCGACGCGACGTCGTGGGTCAGCAGGTAGGAGCTGGTGTTGACATGGCGCAGGCGGACGAGGTCGTTGTTCATGAGGTAGCGGAGGCCCGCGGCCTTCTCGATCGCGGTCGGCTCGCGGTGGGGCACGGGGACGCGGGCCGGGTCGGGCTCGTCCAGCGACCACAGGTTGTTCACGTCGACGTGCGGGTACCCCGAGACCTGCTGGCCGGCGCTGCTGACGCGGCCGTCGTCGTAGCGCAGCGGGTAGCGGTCCAGGTGCGAGTGCAGGAACACGTCGTGGGTGCGCGCATGGAGGGTGACGACTGACGGGAACGGAACCCGCGTTGACGCGGTCGTGATCTTGTTGCCCTCGAGCGTCGACTGGAAGGGCAGACTCATGAAGTCGTCGCCGGGACCCGAGTAGCGCAAGATCTGGAAGTGTGCCACAAAGAAGAGCATGTAGATGGCGATCGGGAAGAAGATGAGACCGAGGGCGCGGGCGGCGAAGTGGCGCGTGAACTCACGGACGGTCAGCCCGCGGCGGATGTCCAGGAGCCGCCAGAGATCGAACGCGACGGCCATCCCGACAGTCGCGACCGTGATGAACCCGACGAGCTTGACGCCGAGCACGCACGCCAGCGACGCGCCGGTGGCGAGGTTCCAAGTCCACCAGACACGCGTCAGCGGCACCGAGCGATGCTTAAAGAACTGCACATAGCAGTACGCGGACAGCATGCCAAAGAAGAGCAGCTGTGTATCCAACAGAATCAACTGGCTCTGCGTGACGAGCGCGTTGTCCAGCACGAGCATCAGGCCGCCCATGAACGCGGTCGGCGCCGACAGCCCAATGTCGCGCATAATCGTAAAGGCCAGCGGCACGATCGCGATGCCAAACGCGGCCGAGAAGAGGCGCAGCCCGATGTACGGCACGTTGTTGGCGACGTAGTCGTCGCCGATGTTGTCGAAGAGGAATTTGCCGTCGAAGCCAACAAACCAGCCCGCGAGTGCGAACAGCATCTTGGCGAGGGGCGGGTGCACGTCAAAGAAGTACGTGCGCTGCAGGTAGTAGGCGGCGAACTTGCCGAAGTGGACTTCGTCAAAAACGACCTGGCCCGGGTGCTCGATGCGCCAGAGGCGCGTCAGGATGGTCAGCACCAGCAAGACCATCCCGAGCGACGAGTACGCGCGCGGGCTGTACGAGAGCTTCTGGTACCATCGGAGTTTGACGGCGTGGTGGTGCACGCGTCGCGTCGGGCTCTTGGCGCGCGGCGAGCTGGCCGTGCTCGCGGCCTCGTCCTCACTCGGCATCTGCATCTGCTGCATCGTGAGATCGGGGACGGCCGCCGCACTCGCGGCCGAAGCCGCGTTCGTGCGCTGCCGTAAGGCGGACATCGCGATTCACGGGTGGAGGGAGGTTCAGAGCGCGTTTTTGTTTTTTTGGTACCAGTCCGAACGGGAGCGAATGGAAGGCGATCACCCTGCGTGGCACCACAGATCACAGCAGCGAGGGTGGCGAACGCGGAGCGGTGGCGAACGCAGAGCGGCGGCAGGGAACGGGGGCCGCGTAGGAGGGCTAGGGATCGCATGAACGTCTCAACGTCTCAACGTCTCAACATGGCCATTCCATGTCCAATCGTATCATTTGATGCTCCTCGGATATGAACGCCCGGATGCGCGTCAGAGGGAATGAGACGACGCGTCGGGCGCCGATCGGTGGCGGTATCAGCGACCTCACGCGACGGCGGTTGCCGCGCGAGCTACCCGCCCGGGGGCAGACGAGACGGGCCAAGACAACGCGGCGGGGCCCGTACCATCGACGACGCGTCGGAAGCATCTTGCGCCGCATCGTCGCGCCACCACGCGTGCGGCGGCCGTCCGCCGCCAAGCAGATCGCCATGGGCCAGCGGCGGCAGCAAGACGGGTCGCGACGATCGCGTGCACCAACGGCCTGCCGGTGCTGTCATGCTGGTTCCGCAGGCGCGTTAGAACGCGCGTTCCGAAAGTCGGTGGGGAACACCGGTGACGCCGGCGTGGCCTGGCTTGGCTTGGCGATGGCAACGTCTCAAGCGACCGGGCCCTCGTGAAAAAGCGAAATCGAACAAAAAAAGGGGCAACCGAAAACAAACATAAATTAGAATGTACACCGCGAATTTACTCGTCGATCCTAACGTCGACCGTTCATACAAGCATCGATCGAACCAAGAAGATAGCACGTCAGCCCTGCTGCATGGCCTTGTGGCGGCCGTAGCTGACGAGCGCTTCGATGGCCTCGCGCCAAGCGGTCATGCGCTCGCGCGAGTCAGCCGCGACGTAGAGAATGGGCGTCTCGTCGTCCTCGTCCTCCAGCGCGCTCTGGGCCCACGCGTCGGCGCGCCGCACGTAGGTGCTGCTCACGGCCAGCGCGAGACTGTGGGCGGCACTCATCTTGGCCCAGTCGGCCTTGGCGACGCCGACGATGTCGCACGGCTCCAGGTACGCGACGGCAGGGCGGTGCGCGCGGTACTCGAGGTCGTACAGCATCAGTCCGCTGCGGTCGAGCACGGCGTAGTACTTGCGCCACAGCGCGGGCGCCGCGGCGTTGGCGCGGCGCATCACGTTGAGCGTGTCGGCATACGGCGCCACGTGCGGCAGCGCGGCCTCGAGCGCCGCGGCGTGCGAATAGTCCTCCTCGACAAAGTAGGCGCAGCCGAGCGAGACGGAGCCGATCTCCTTGGACCCCGAGAGCAGGGCCACCGTCGTGTACGTCTTCACGCCGTGCTCGCGGGCCGGGAATTCCAGCGAGCACCCGCCGAGGTGGATCTCGCCGATGAGGGCCGACGAAGCGCCGGCGAGGCTGACGGCAGCCTGGCGGCCGGCCTTCTTGCCGAAGCTGAGCGTCGCGCGGCTCGTGTTGAACGAGGTGCTGAACGAGGTGTCGCTGTTCGCCGCGAGGAAGGGGTCGTGGACCTGCCCGCCAAAGAGGTCCAGGCTGATGGCGGCGCGCTCCGACGCCGCGTCGAGAATGAAGCCTTCGCCGAGCGACGCGCACAGCTTGCCGCGGCCGGCGGCCTTGTCGGGGAACAGGCTCGTGAGCGTGCGCACGGGTGCGCCGCTGCCCGTCGCGGCGATCTGCAGCGCCGCCGCGTTGACGCCGCTCATGTGCTTCACCGTCAGCGCGGCCACCTCGATGTAGAGGCGGGTGCGCGCGCGGGCGCCCGGGCGCAGGTGCGGGCGGACATCGCTCTCGGCGGCCGAGGCGAGACCATACCCGGACATTGACCGCGGCGCGCCAAAGTCGCGCGGGCCGAGGGGCCCGTGGCGGCTGCCGTGGTGCCCGTGGTGGTCATGCGAGGCGTAGGCGAGGCGCGTGGGCAGCACGACGGGCTCGCGGCGGTGATCGAGCGTCGCGCCGAGCCACTGCCGGCCGTCGGTGACCCAGGCCCAGAGGGCCGGCGAGAGCCGCGAGAGGTCGGCGAGCGACGGCGGGAGGTGCAGCGTCATCACCTGGACGCTGCCCGCGAGCTCGGCTTCCGAGCCGGGACTCGGCGTGCGCAGATCGTTGAAGAAGGCCTTAACGGCGCTCAGGGATTTGCCGGACTTGCCGGTCTTGCCGGACTTCATGCTGGGGCGGCGCTGCATGGGGGCCGCCAGCGGCGGCGCACCGACGCGCGTCGGCTGGCGGATCATGGGCATCGTGTCGGCGTCGGATCACGGCTTCGGAAGGCGGAGACAGCAACCAATCAGCAATGGGATGGCGAGACTGCAGAATGGGTGGCGTGGAATCGACCACGTGCGTGGAAAGGAAAGACGGGGACTATATAAAATGGAGGGGCTGGAATGAGCGAGGATCGACCGCGAAAATGAGAAGCGCGTTGCCGTGACCAACGACGTTCGACTGTGGCTCTCGAGAACGCTCGCAGATCGTTCCCATGACGGGTGACTTAGCATGGCGCTTCGGCACACATGCACGATGTCGTCGGATCCTGCGGGTCGCCGGCCGATTTATACCGGATCGGCGGGTCTGTGCGAGCGGTCGCGAGACGCGGCACGGCCGCGGCATGGCACGTGCGATCGGCCCGATCCCGGCCCCCATCCAGATCCACCGTCCACGCTCATGGCCCATGGCCCACCGCTCATGGCCCTGCAAACCGCCCGACCAACCGACCGATCGCGTGACCAGGGCGAGGCAACACGACGGTGAGGCGAGCACGACCCGCGAGCCGCAGACGGCCGACGCCGGCGGCGAAGACGGCGACCCGCGGGACCCGCGAGCGGAGTTTCCGAGTCGTTGATCGTCGCGGCTCGCTGGACCGCCGGAGGCGGCTGAACCCCCACTTCACCCCCGTTGCGCGTCGCTGGCGTGCGGACCCTCTGAGGCCCGCGGCCGATGCGACGCCAACCGGATCCCAAAGCCCTGGTCCGGGTCGGCGTGGTCGGTCGCACCGTCGACGACACAGCGACCGCCGATCTCCCTCTCCCTCTCGCTGGGCTGCCGCCGGCCGCGTGTCCGATCGTCGGTGAGCGGAGTTTCATCCGCCCCAGGCAACGTGAGCCGGCCTCGCCCTGGCCGCCGACCGCTCGGCTCGGAGCGCGCCGCTGCGGCCCGTGCCGACGCCCCGGGGCACGATTCCGCCTCGCTTCAGACTCCGACGGGGTTGCGTGTCGAGCATCGGACTTTTCTCGTATTCCTTTGTTGGCAGCGGCTGCTGTTGTTGTTGCTGGGGTTGTTGTTGGGGATCCCGTCCTGCCCGCGCGCCAGCGTCAACGGCATCGGCCAGCGACCCGAGGCCCGAGGCCCGAGGCCAGCCAATCCGGCGGAGGCCGCGCTGGCCCCATCACCGCGCTCCGGCATCGCCGGATCTGCCAGGCATCTGCGTCTCACGTGGCCAGGTATCCTTCTTGCTTGGTGGTCCCCGCATCCGCAAAGATAAGCCCCGAGGCAGGTTGAAATGGCGTCGGGTGCGCCGCGCCATGACTGCGGCCCGATGTGGCGTTGTCGCGCGCGTACGGCGACGGCGTTGCCCGGCGGGACCGTCGGCGGGCCGGTGCTGCGCCTCGCGCGGGAGGAGTCCTGATCGGCGCTGCGAAGCCGCCACGGACCGGCGACTCGCCACAGCGACGGCGGAAGGCGCCACACTCCGAGGGACGCCGGCGCCGCACTCATGGGTCCGCTAGCCGCGGGGTCGGCCGGGGCGTTGCGGGATGTGGCCGAGGCGAGGGTCTGCGACGCTGGTATGGCGGGGGCCATGGACCTGATACCGCAGCGAGGAGCGAGCCCGTTTCGTGGGTACCGTGGGCGTCCGGATCGACAGGACGGCGGGTCTCCGGAGGACGGTGTCGGCCTCGGCATCGGCATCGGCATCGGCATCGGCATCGGCCACCGGGGTGGACGCTCCTTCCCAGGGAGCACCCGCACGCCTCGTCGTCTGACGCACGCGCCGTCCCGCCGGCCCCACCTGCCGCCGCCGGCGGTTGTTGTTATCCCGTTGCGCAAAGCAAGCCCCCATCAACAAGCACCGCCGGCGGCCGTCGAGGGCCGGGCTATCCGCGAGCCCTCGCGCCATCGGAACTGGACGCGGACTCGACCTCCCTCGCAGGTCGCTCGAGCGACCTTGATCGGCGTATATTCTTGCGCATCGCATCGGCCACTCGACCCTCGGTCGGCCCGAGCGGCTCCCCGTCGCTTGATCTGGGCCTGATGCTCTTGTCCATCGCATCGGCACCGATCGCTCCGACCGGTGCGCCACGGATTCCCGTCTCCCCTGCCGTCGCCTGACGCTGCTGCCCCCGCGCTCCCCCTCTGCGTTGCTGTATTGCTGCTTCGCCATTGCCCGTTTCAGAGTATCCAATCGACCGGTATCCAGACCGACCATTCCATCGCCCGGCATTGCTGCTGACGACCCGGAGCATCGGCGGCCCGGCCACGGCGACGGCCCGGCCAGGGACCCCTGCGGCTCTCGGCGCGACCGCGCACGCACGCACGCACGCACGCACGCCGGTCGGCCGCACGTCGCCATGGCGCAGGACCACTTCTACAACGCCGCGGCCACCGGGCCTGAGGGCGACCTCGAGACCGGCCTCAGCAGCAGCATCCCCGCGTACCTCTCGGAGCTCGACTCGGACGGCGAGTTCCGTGCCTCCTTCGACGCCTCGATCCCGTCGCCCGCGTCGCCCGCGTCGCCGTACAGCGAGAAGCCCCCGCGGTCCGGACGCAGCCGC
>ML014212.1:39597-68694 GCA_003615045.1 Caulochytrium protostelioides | reverse complement strand
CGGTAAGCCCCTTGCGAAGCAGCCGGTGCTGATGCACAAGCTCGGCGCCATGACCGCCGAACTCGAGGCTGTCCAGGGTTACTTTGACGCCATCACCTACGCCATGAATCACTTACCTGCGGGCGAGCAGGCTCAAAAACTCGCGGGGCCGATCGCCCTCCTCAAGTTCCGCGCTACGCGCGCAATGCACCAGATCGTCGACGACGCCGTCCAAATCTTTGGTGGCCGCGCGCTCACCCAAACTGGTATGGGCCAGAAGGTCGAGCATCTCCAGCGCGTCTACAAGTTTGGTGCCATTCTCGGCGGTGCCGAGGAGATTCTCACCAGTCTTGCCGTTCGACAGGCTTTCCGCGCATTCCCCCCGTCGGCCCGACTCTGATTGCTCTGATAAGAGTCATCGATGCGAGACGACGTGACGAGGGCTATACGTGAGGGCTCCCGCATGTCGTTCTTCTCTCTCTCTCTCTCTCTTATTTACCTCACGCGTCCTGAATCCGTATTACCATGGGCGTTATCGGCATGTCGAGCGTAGGGGCGTTAGCAGGTGGCAACAAAAAGAAACGCATTGTTTCGAAGATGCCGAAGCAATCCCCCCAGAGCACACCCTGGGCTCACCGTAGAAAAACAATGATCGTTGACTGAATTCTATCGGCATCGTCATCGCCACCACTGTTTCAAAATAACATCGTTGAGGGGGTTCAACAGAGTCAGCGGCGTCTTCCTGTCCTCATCAGACCCCCCCTCCCCCAGGGTGCCATCCGCTGCTCCTGCATGAGTGCTGGCCGGTGCTAATCAATGCGAGAAAACGAAGCGGACCGAGAACTGTCGTGGGGTATGGCCAGCGGAGTCCAGCACGGCGATTCGCAGTCTGCGGCGAACGGCGAGACGGAAGTGGCGACGGTGTGTCCACATCGCCCACGCAGAGTAGACGGCATGGGGATGACCCGCCGCGGCCACGATGGGCTCACGCATGGGATGGGCATGGATGGCGCCGCAGACCAGCGCGGCGTTTGACGGCCGGGCCAATCGGGCAGATTGGGCGGTCCCTCCGCGGCAGGCGTGGCACACGGCTCGGTGCATTCGCTGCACGCCGTTCTGCCATTCCCTTGTTTGCGAGCCATCTGCCAGACGGCGGTTGTGTGCCATATCGTTGATTTTCAGGCCAACACCTGAATAAAAAATAATAACCAGAATAAAAAATGATAAACAAAAAAATCGACCGTCATCAAAGGCCAGCCGGCCGAGCTATGCGCTCGCCAAGCCGTCAGGCCGTCATCACGTCATGTCTTCGAGCCTCGCCGTCAGCGTAAATGGCGCGGTCCTGGCCCACCGATATCTGACCTGGCTGTCCTCTGCCTGGCCGATGGAAACGGAGGAGACCAGCCCGGCCCCTTGCCTCCGGTAACATAGTCCTATGCTCGCGGGAGGCCTCACTCGTTACGATCCACCGGGCCAGCGGTATCCTGCGTTGGATGCGGCGATGGATAGCGGCGGCGGCGACCTGCGTCATGCCAGGCCCGAGAATTCCGGCAGGTCGGCCTTTGGATGTGCGTGCGGTCCGCTGTGCGCGCGGCGGGTGTGTTTGCCACCCACGCCGCCGCCGTTTGTCACGCCTACAGTCGCACGCACGAGACGACGGGAAGAGTGGGCGTCCTCGGGCGGCGGCTTTCAACACCAGATGGCGGATGCTCGTGCTGTGCCGTCGATCTCATGTAGGGACGCTTGGCCCGGAGACCCTGCTCGCCTCCGTGAGAGAGCATATAACGGCGAAGACGGGGCCATCGCTGGCTCCTGCATACGAATCGCTTTTGGTCATGCTTCTCTCGACCACCACCACCACCACCACCACAACGAAGCTCGGCTCGCCCGCTCACACGGATGAACGCACGCGACGCCTGTCAGCACCGGTGACACGAGTCGAACAGCACAGCGCTTAGGCAGCCCATCATCATACGTCTCGACATCCCGCTCCGATACTCCTTGTCCTGGCATTCCTGATCCGCCTCGTGAGCACCGCCACATACGCCTCGTGGCTTCAGCGCGGCCTTGTTGCATTCTACCTCTCTCAAGATCGATCTCACCCCTCGCACCACCTTGGTCCTTGGCGGCATCCGACGTCCCGTGATTGCTGATCCATTTCTCATTCACTTTCATTGATTGGCTACCCGCCGTCGTCAGCGCATCAATTCGCGTGAACCCTCCCTCTGACCACAAGCATATCGTTCTCACCATGCCGCGCGTGACTTTCGCCAGCCTGCCTAAGATCCAGACGTCTGGGTCGATGTCCGCATCGAGTGACGACTCTGACCGCACCGCGGGGTCCAAGAAGCCGTGGGTTCGGCCTGTCCCGTCGCCCGCGCACCCCTGCTTCGGCTCGCGGTTCCCGCCGACGTCGCCGCTCTCACGGCTGCACGCGGGCGCCGGGGATGACGACTTCTTTGCCGCGTCGTCGCCGACGGCCGCGCCGACCTCCGCCGTCTCGTCTTGCGCTTCATCCGTGCTGGACTACCTGCCAGCCGACGGGAGCAGCGACCGCACGGGCGCCACGAAGCGTGAGCGCGACGATAAGTGGGCGGCTGTAACAGGCACCGATCTCCAGCGTCTCTTTGCATAGCACGATGGATGGGGGGACATGTCCTCACCCCGCGCGGCGGATGTATACTGACTGTTGTGCGCGAGGGGAGGCACCATGACACATCACCGTCCGCCCCCCACCAATTAAATTCTCTCGTTATTACATAGCTGTTTGTTTTCATTTGCCGGATCAAAACCGAGACGTCATCGACGGGGAGGTGAGGAAGTGAGAGAAAAGGAGACCTAAAGAGAGAAAGAGAAGGAGAGATGGTGGGTGCATGTGCAACAGGCTACTATCAAACCTAGTTCATGGACGATCCTATGACGGTCTCACAATGTTAGCGAAATCTGTTCCTTTATTATACTGTTCCCGTGCGGTTGCCCATACACGATGTCCTCGACCCGACCGCCTGATCCGAAGCGCCTATCCCACGACAAAACGTCGCACGACACGCGCTCCATAATGGGTGAAGCGGCCCAGAGAGGAGTGCTGGGACCGGGTCATAGCCAACAGGCGCAAATGGATACTGTTGGCCAGCCGGTACACGGGGTGATGAGAAAAAGAATGCGTTCGATGCGCAGGCAACGATAACGGAGACGGAGAGGACAGCGGCGCTGCCAACACATCTGCATTCTCGTTGCCTTCACGAACGCGGGTGGGGTGCCTGACAAGAATGTCGAAGCGACGAGAAGTACAGTGAGAAAGTACAAAACGGATTGAAAGCTTAAAATCCCATCTTGTCGGCAGCGGTGCGAGGGTACGACATGGCTGCCCATGTTGCGGACGAGACGTACCATCGATTGTGCTGTTCGGACGTCCCTCTGCCGTCTTATATACTCAGTGACGGCTAAGCCATGCTGGGTTAGCTTGCGCGGACAAGGGGACTGCGTGCGCCCCACCTACCGGCCCCATCGAAACCAACTCCGACATGGGGGTCACCGCAAGTAATGGAAAAGCAGATGTTGGCATATATGCTTCGATGCGTCGCGTCGCCGGACGCACGACGTGTCGTCGGGTTACCCAGGAGCTGCCAAGCCACAGCGCGCCTGCGGATGCGCGCTACGACGCGCGGCATCGAGCACGCACCCAGCAGGAACCCTGGGATCCCGCCGAGAAGGCGGTCCATTCCTCAACGCGAGGCCATATCGGCGCTGTCGAGCCAGGACGAGGTGCGCCGCTCGCGAGTCCTCGCGGAGGCCGCGAAGGGTCATACCACGCTCTCGATCGCCCACCGGTTGTTCGGCATTTAGCATGCCGACCGCATCCACATGGTCCATCTGGGCGACCGAGCCGAGCCGAGGGCGGTCGACCGGGTCCGCCGGACCCGGGTGTGTGCCCAGACGCATGTGGTCCTGAAACCCGGTCAACGCCGGCGCCCCGGGATCGAGGTCCGAGGGTTGCTGTGGTCTAAAGCCACCCACAGCAAGTTTGTGAACCGCGACCTCAATGCCGCGTTAACCATCCGACGCTGTCTGGTCTTACCCGCCAGACCGATAGCGCTGTGCCGCAACCCTGGGCAAGACCCGCTGCGGCCTGTGGTCGGCAAGCTCATCCGCCGCTGAACCCAAATTCGTACTGCCTCGGTGGGGGACACCACGAAGGGCATCGTGTGCGTGTTAGGTAACGGAGGGGGCGCTGTAAAAGGAATAGTACAAAAAGGAAGGATAAGAGATGCGGGCGAGTCGCGTCCGTGGTAGCTGAGCGAGAGATGAGAGACAGTGTGTCAAGAAGGCCGTGAGAGACGGTGATCGTGAAATTCTCGTCCGCAAACATCCGCCAAAGCAAGAACGTCGTGTTCCAAGAAAGCGAGCGGTCTGGCGACGAGAAAGGCACCGCGCTATGCGGCATCGCCCGTACTCGCTCCGTGATACGGATCACGTGGAAACCGATAAGCGCGCCATCCATGGGACGGCCAACCGCCACGCATCCGACCATTGGTGCCTTATTAGCGCGACACGAGGCCGAACATGCTCTTCGGCGGCTGCTGCTGCTGCGGCTGCTGCGGCTGCGGCATGGCGGCCTGCTGGGCCTGGTGCGAGTCGGCATCGCTCTGGAAGTCGGCGTTGGTGGGGCCGGCGACGGCGCCGACCGAGGCGAGCGTGGGCATCTGCGGGGCCTGGGCGAATTCGGGGAGGGCCGGGGCCTGCGGGGCGTACTGGCCGGCCGAGAGGCGGGACACGAGGCTGCCAACGCCCTCCATCACGGCGAGGATCACGCCGCCGAAGGCCGCGCTGATCAGCATCGCACGCTTGCCCGAGCGGGCCGCGAGAATGGCGCCGGTGCCGGCGCCCGCGAGGATGGGGTTCCACGCGTCTTCGGTACCACGGACGCCCGCAATCAAACAGTCGCCCGTGTTGAAGAGACCGGACCAGACGGCAAAGTTGCCACCGAGCACGGGGGCACGGGTCTTGATGCCGGTCACGAGGCCCGAGAACCGGTATCCGCGCGGGCTGTTGCGGTAGCCCTTAAAGCCGTGCCAGACCGAGCCGCCGATGGCGCCCATGCTGAACCCGACGCCGACATCGTAGACGATGGCGTACGGGCAGGGGTCGCGGGTCGTGTCGTGGGTCATCCTGGCGAGCCGTCGTCCGGTGAATAAAGATAAGCGGGGGTGTGTGTGGCAGCGATGGTACCGGATGCAGCGACAATGCTACCGGGTGTAGTAGCGATAAAAGCGCGGTCGGAGAAAGCCGTGAAAAGGCTCGATAGAAGGCACGAAGCGATGCGGCAACACCCCACAAGCCAGGAACGATGCGCCGGGAGCCAGGGTCAGCACGAGGGATACTGCACAATCAATGTTTCTGCGATGACGCTCATGCTACTGAATCGGCGAAAACGCGATGGCGACAACGTGTCGGTCCAACGTGAGAGTCGTCCGAGAAGCGTGGGTGGCGAAGCGGTGCAGGGCGCGAGCGGACTTCATCGGGTCCGGTCCGGTCGGGTCCTGCCCCGCCTCGCCCCGCCTCGCCCGGCCTCGCCCGGCCTCTCCTTGCTGTTCCCCGGCGTCGGACGCGGAGGGTTGTGGTCTGCTGCCGCCACCGTCGAAGCCTGGCGCCTCACCGCTTGCTGGCCCGGCTGGCGGGGTATGCTCGGCCGCCCGGCAGTGCCAGGCCGCGTCGTCACGCCAGGCGACGTCGGACGTCGACGGAACGCATTCACGGCGCCTGTCGCGTTGGCCCGACGTGAGCGATAGCCGCCGCGGCCGTGGCCCAGACCGCCTCCCAGGGGTCCCAGGGGCTCGGAGCAGCACGGGCGCAGGCGTGCTTCCCTTGGCGCCGCGGGACGGGACCGTAGCTCCGCCCGCCGCGGGTGCCGGCCACCGCTATGGCCGGCCGCGGCTGGCGGTGGCTGGCGGGGTCGCCAGGCGGCGAGCACCAAGCAGCGCGGCTGGGGCGCCGTCTCACAGGGCAGGGCGTGGGCGGCGGCAAGCGCGATCATCAAGACCCACATGCGTCGTTGCGGCTGCGGCGGCTGTGACTCATGCATGCACCCCATCGTGTTAACGCAGCTGACTCTGTTGATATATTGGATAACGTATACGGATGGGCGCTGAGCCGGGTCCGGGTAGCTCGGAGGGAAAGGCAGGACCCCCTGCCATCGTCCTGGCCACCCGAGCGCGAGGACTCTTCCGGCAAAGCCTATGTTTTAGCCGACTGGGGGTGGGGGCATCAAGAGGAGAACGCGATGTCCCGAGATCAAGCAGCGAAGCAAGAAAAGGTGAGTCTATGCGATGAGAAAGGGGACCATGAATTAGCGTGCTTGCGTCACGACCGACTCGGGTGGGGAGGGCCGCGACCCTCAAGAGGGCGAGTGTGTGACTTACGGTTAAGACGGAAGACGTCTGGAGAACGAAAGCAAGGGAAGCGTGCCCATCAGAATAATCCGCCGGCATTGCGAGCAGGCGCAAAGAGAGACATGAAAAGGGTGAGTGGATGGCCTCGATAAAGAGAGACGTATATCTCGGCATCTCGCCGGCAAGCCGTATGCTATTGCCGGTCCACCGAGAAAGAAAACACGGCGTGACAATGGCGTTTTTTCTTTGGGCCAAAATAAACACATACCGTTGTAGACAAAGTAGGTCGAGCCATCCGGGATGAGCTGGAATGACTGGGTGAAGTTCATGGGGCGCTGCTCGTCGTCGACGAGCAAAGCACCGGTGACGAGGACGGACATGGCGCCGGCCACCTGCGGGTTCGAGGGCTGCGCATCAATGGTGCTGACCTTGTGCTGCACACGGGAGAACGGCAGCGAGACGAGCTTCTCCGAGATGGCCTGGACGCCCTGGAAGGGCTGGCCCTCGAACGTCAGCATCGATACATCCTTGTACAGCGCGCCAAGCGCGTTGCGGTTCGAGTCGAACGTCTGATAGTAGTAGTCGACGAACTGCTTGGCGATGCCGTTGTGGTCGGCCATGGTGTGTGGTTACTGCAATGATCGAAAGCTGCAGCACGTCCATGTCCACATCATGACATATCACACCCAATGCCACGGATGGAATCGCCGTCATCGCGTCCATGAATCCCAAGGAATCCAGCACGTTCAACATGATTGAGGGTGAGTCTCCGAGGTGTTTCAGCGTCAGAGTGTCCTCGGACGATCGGCCGCCAGCCTACCATGCGATGCGATGGCCGACCAGCAGCAATGCCCGCAAGGATGCCGCGGTGGGCTCACTCGCGACGCGACAGCGTCACCGTCGCTGCTCGCCGTCGCGGCTCAGGGGGGGCTCGAGCCCTGAAGCATACCGCGGCGAGCGCGGGTTCCCGCATGGCCTGGGCGGGCGGAAGCCGGTGCGGGACCGGATGGGAATCAGCAGCGTTACCGTGAAAAGCAATTAAAAACGTCAGCGACAGCAAAAAGCGACCTGCGACATGCGATACGGGGAACGAGGTTGCGGCGGAGCGCGTCCGGGTGGGTCGATCATGCGGCGTTGGCAGCGGCCGGCGTCTGGCGCGCCGACAGACGGCGCAGGACGCGGTCCTCCGAGTGCCGGATGCCGGGTGCCGGGTGCCGGAGGATCCTCACGTATGAAGCTGAGTGTACCTCCGCGTCGCAGCGTCGCGAGCCGAGGACGGGATGGCGGCCGCGTGCGCATCGTGGCGATGGCCCTCGGCCCGGCGGCGGCGGCGGCGACCGCCTCAGGCGTCGCGGGCGAGGTGTGCTGCTGCGCCATCGCCCAGGCCGCCGCCGCTCCCGCCGAGGGTCCCGTGGGGGCCCTGGGCCGGCCCGGTCGGCGCAGGGCTCAGCGGCCTGGCGCATGCGGATCCATCGGTCCCTCGCCGCAAGCCGCCGACGCGGTTGCTGCAGGCGGCCAGCACGCGGCCGGCCGTCCCTGCCCGAGCGTGAAACGCCATTTGAGCCATGCTATCGGAACACGGGCAGCGGGAGACATGCGTGCACGATCCCAAAGCATGGTCTCCTGATCTCGCGCTGTGACGCTGGCGATCCACGGTTCTTCGTTGGCCGAAGTCGTGCCACCCAACGCAGCTCTGAGATTGGTGCTCTGTCTCCTTGGTTGCCCTTGCTTTTCCGCATTTTTTTTGTTTCATTGATCCCGCTGTTTTCTCGTTGCCAGGATGGACGTTCGCACGCTTCGTATTAAGACCGGTGTCCTGTCGCGGTAACGTTGACCGTTTTAGGCCACGATCATGATGCGGGCGGGCAGACGGGCTGGTTGGTCCCCTCCGCCGTCCCCGTCGCCCCCGATCCTCTCGCTGTCGATCGCTGTCCGCTCAGGCAGGTCTCGCGTCGCCGATGGCTGATGGCCGACGCCCGATGGGAGGATGACTCGTGTTCGCTCTAATCACACTCGACTCACCCTACAGACGTTTCCCGCGGCATGATGGTTTGGCTGATGATGCATGGGGATCCGATGGGATGGGGTTCCCCGGCGGACTTCGATGCGAGACAGGACATCGAAGGAGCTGGCCGGCTACGGCCAGGAGCTGACGAAACAGCAAGCGCACGTGGAGAAGCTGATCGCGAACGGTGTGGATATCCACGACGTCAACAAGCAGAAGGAAGTGCTCGGCGAGACCGAGATCATGATCCCGGACTGCAAGAAGCGCCTCCACGCGGCATACCACGACCTCACCGACGCCGTCGCCACGTTCGAGCAAGCCAACCCGGCGGCCGCCGCCGCCGCCGCGGGCGAGGAGGGCTCCATCGTCGAGCTCACGAATGCGCGCGCCTTGCTCAAGGAGGTCACCCTGCCCTAAACGGTCGTCTCAACGGATGCTCGGATTCCACCACGCCTCGCTTGGTGTTGTGGCATGCACAGGCGTCTTTTTTCTCTATCACTATATACATTGATCCCTAGGATCCATCCGCCGAACGCGTTCCGCGCGACTCACGCATCACACCACCGCGGCTTATTGACGCCGCGGACCGGTTTTTCGCACGGTGGGACGGGTGGGACCGCTTGGCGCGTTTCGGGAGCCGGATGTCGCGCGAGGCGGACGCCGCCACGGTTTCGGCGCCAGCCTCGCCGACGGACGGTGGCAGGCCCGCCGGTGCCGCCGGCGCGGGCGATCGCGCGGGCGATAACGATGCCGCCGGCGACGGCCCTGCTGCCGGCGCAGGCCGCTTCACCCGCGCCAGCGAGGGCAACGAGAGAGGCGGCGCCGCCGTCGCGACCGCGGCCAGAGACGACGACGACGACGACCGCTTGGAGGCAGACGCGAGACGCGCGGCGGTCGTCAGGCCGGGCTTGGTCAGTCCCGGCGCATGCGGGACGACGGGCGCCGGCGGCGGGGGCAGCGGGGCGCGGCCGTTCGCGCTCGAGCTGCCGAACGCGACGGTGCCGGGCCCGGGGAGCGCCCGCCCGCGGCCCAGCGTGAGCGTCGACGGGCTCGCGGACGCCGCGGCAAACGTGACTTCTTGCGCCATCGCGTGCCACGACGTCGACGCCGCGGACGGCTGGGTGGCTACCGGACGGCGATGCGTCGGCGTGGTCGCTCGCGCTGGACCCGAGAGCGGCGCGTGGCCGCGCCGGCCCGCGCCTTGGGACGGCGTGGTCGGCGTCGCTGGGCGCGCGTCGGCGTGCGTCAAAACCACGTCAGCGTCCGCAAACGACGTCTCGCGGGGCGGCCGCGGCGGCGTCGACGGAAGCGACAAGTCAGAGTCCCCAGCGGTCGCAGCCGTGGCCGGGACGGAGGGGGCCGAAGCGACACCCAGCGCCACGCTGAGACCGTGCGGCGGAGGTGGGGAAATTGGTGGCGGCGTCGGCGATAAAGAAGAATGAAAAGCTGAGGTCGTCGTCGTCGTCGTCGTCCTTGCCACTGCAGCGTGCATCGTGGCCGCCGTCCGCGTTGCTGCCGAAGCGAGGGCCGCGGGCGCCGACGGTGCGCCAGGAGGCGCAGCAGCGAGCACTGCTCTCGTGGTCAAGGCCGGCCGGACGCCCGGATCGCGACGTTCCGGCGTGCTGGCAACAGCAAGCCCGCCGACCCTCGGGTGCCCGGTGTCCGAGGCGGCGCCCTGGCGCGACATGACGGCGTCCATCGCCGCAGCGTTGATCGTTGCGCCAGGTGTGCCCGTGGCCATGGGCGTTGCTGCTGCCGCGTCGGACGCCGCATCGTGTGGCGCTGCGAAGGCGGTCGCTGAGTGTGCTGTCGCGATCGCCGCCGTTGCCGTTGCCGTCGTCATCACCGCCACCGCGGCTGTCGTCGACGTCAACACGGCTGCTGCTGCCGTCGTCGTCACCACGGTCGTTTCGGCGGCGGCGGCGGCGGCGGCGGATGAGAGCGGCTGTGATCGCGACAGCGGCGGCGGCGGCGACGTGGTGGGCGTATAGGAAGTGGTCTCGAGCGACGGGGTGCGTGAGTGCCGCATGCCGCGGGTGGTGGCCGCCGCGGGAGCCGCCTCCGGCCGGGTCGCGGCGGCGCCCGTAGCATCTATTGACCGTCTGGTGCCCAGGTGGTAGTCGACATGGATCCCCGCATCGCTGGAGACCCTGGAATCGAGACCCGGCGGCACCGGGTACCCCGGGACGGGCTGTGATTGCAAAGAAGATGATCCATCAAGAGGACTCGGCGTGGATTCCGATGGGATCTCGGCATCGGCATCAGCATCGGCATCGGCATCGGCATCGGCATCGGCATCGGCATCGGCATCAGCATTAACCGTGGCCGGGGTCCCCAGAACCTCCCTTGCCTCGGCTATGCCATTGCTTTCGCGATCTTCATGGCGAGCGGTCGCATGCCGACCGGCTGGTGGCTGAGAGCTCACATGGCCGTCAAGATCCGTCTCCATCGGCTGCTCCTGATCCTGTTCTAGATCCATGCTTATCGCTGGATCATCGCTCAACGTGCGCAGGGCGGTCGTGGCGCCATTGAGGCTCGGCATGGCTGGTGCGTGGCCCGCCTCACGTGCGGGCGAGGGCCGCTCCACTTTCACGACCACGGCCACGGCGGCGGGCGACGGCGGGTCGCGAGGCGAGGGCACCGAGACCGACCGGTCAGTGAGCCCGGAGGGTCGGGATGCCTCTGTCGGTGACACCGGCGACGGCGATCGCGGCGACGGCGATGCGGGCTCCCGCTTGACGGGCACGCCGCCCCAGACGCCGTTCGCGGGCGGGCGGACCGCCATCACCGTGACCGTGAGGTCCTCCCAGTCGGCGTCCGCAGGGTCCGCGCTCAGCTCGAACACCGGCGCAGGCGCCCACGGAACACCAGCCGCATCGTGTGATGCGAGGCCCGCGACCGCGCCATCGGGCTGAATGCGCGGCTGTTTCGGCAGCCTCTGTGGCGTCGCCGCGAGGGAGGGACGGTCGCCGCGCGCCGTGAAAACCGGACGCGCGTTAGTCGGCACGCGCGGCTCGGCAGCGGGCGAGAGCGCTGCGGCACCACGGTCGCCGGCCGGCAGAATGCTCTGCCACCGCGGACTCGGCGACATGGCGGCGGCGGCGGCGCGCGTGGCCGTGACAGACAGGATGGCGGCGGCAGCGGCCGCCGATTCAGGCCGATTCAGGCGTCACCAGTGATGATGGCACGCCGGACGGGAACGACAGGCGGGCGGCAAGCGCCGGCATGAGACCGCGTCAAGCGTCAAGCGTCAAGCGGGAGGGCTGGTAGGAAGGGGAAGATCACGGACGGCACAGGGACCGCGGCGCGGCTCGACATCGGCGACGGCATCAGCATCAGTATCAATATCAGCATCAGCATCAGCATCCACACCAGCATCGGCATCGGCATCCGCGGCGGCATCTGCGGCGGCATCGGCATCGGCATCGGCCGTGGTATCGGCACGTGATCAGCCAGTAGCCGGAGTCCGCCGTCCGGCGGCACATCTGCCGATCCCACCCCGCGCCCGCGCTGGTCCGCCGCCTCCGCCGCCGCTGGCGCTGCTTCTCATGAACGAGCACCGCGCGCGGTGCACGCACGGCCCGCCCGTGGCGCAGTCGCTCCGCCACGGATCCGCCCAAGGCGCCGCCGACGGGGCGACCGGACCGGTGCGACGCTGCAGCGGACGAGGGTCTGGTGGCCGCCAGGCTGGACGGCGCCGAGCTGCAGCGGCCGGAGCATGGCGTGGACGCGGGTGCCGACGGTGGCGGCGCGAGATGGCCGCGGCCGCAGCCGCCGGGTCGGTCTGCGAGGTCGGCCACCTCGCGAGCGGTGCTGCGCGTCGGGGGCCCGTCCCCAAGAACAGAAAAAAAAAGGGAAGAGCGGAGATTCAGTTCGCCACCGAAACTCCGACCGCGCCAAGGTCTTGAGGGCTCGTGCTGATCCCGGCCGCTGCTGCCTCGCTCTTCCGCACATCACCATCGCTCCCGACAGCGAGACCAACGATACCCCTTCTGCGTTCTTCACCCTCACCGAGCCGACGAGTGCTGATCCACGTTTGGCTCCGCCAAAAAGCTTCTCTGATTCCACGGGACAAGGTCTGATCCGGACATGGCCGCCCAAGCCACCCAGGCCGCGCAGGTCGCGCAAGCCGCCCAGGCGGGGATGGGACACCTCCTGAATGCCTCGCAGATCTTGCCGCATCTGTACATGAGCGGGTAAGTGCATGAGCCCGCGGGAACGCCATCGGAGCCCCACTGCCGCTGCTGCTGGACGCCACCACTACAAGGATCGGCATCGCTGCATCACGCCGACTCACGCCGACGGATTCCATTCTACTTCCGCGACTTCAATGACATGATCCTGCATGATTCTCTGTGAGTCCATCGATTGTTTCAGGTCCGTGATTGCGACCAAGATCGGTGTGCTGCGACAGTTGAACGTGCACCACTGCCTGAGTTTGATTGACGATGAGGCGTGGTGGGCCGGCGCGCCGCCCTTCGACTATGCGCTGGACCACCGGTTCCTGCCCGTGCTCGATTTGCCCTCCGAGGCGGGGAAACTCCGCTCGCTGCTGCCCGCCGCCCTCGACTACATCCATGCGCACGCCGGCCAGGGCCGTAACGTGCTCGTCTACTGCCAGGCCGGCGTCTCGCGCTCCGCCGCCGTCGTCCTCGCCTACCTGATGGCCTACCACGCCATGTCCTACGAGCAGGCCCGCGCCCACGTGCTGGCGCAGCGGCCGATCTGCCCGAACGACGGTTTCGTTCGCATGCTGCGCGGCTACGAAGCCGAGCTCGACGCCGGCGGCAGGCCTGGCGGCGCCGTCGCGCCCTCTGCTGCTGCCGCCGCCGCCGCGGCGTCGCCCGCGAAGCCGTTCGCGCTGCTGTGCAAGGCCTGCCGCAAGCCGATCGCGCAGAGCACCGAGATGGCGCACCCGGACCCGGCCGTGCTCGGGTCGGCGGCCGACACGGTCGCGTCGCTGCAGGCTCTGGCGCCGGCGCCGGCGGGGCCTGGCGGGCTCGGCGCGTCGGCGGCCGACCGGCTGGCGCACGTGGCGGCCGCAGCCGCCGCGCAGAACACGAAACAAGTGATCCTGAACCCGTCGCACGTCGCCAAGTGCGCCTCCTACTTCGTGGGCGAGTGCCCCGCGTGGCTCGAAGACGCGGCATGCGCCGAGCACCAGGGCAAGGTTGCATGCCCCCACTGCCACGCGAAGCTCGGCAACTACTCGTGGTCCGGCATCGCGTGCTCCTGCGGCGAGTGGGTCGCGCCGGGGTTCGCCTTCCACATGAGCAAGGTGGATCTGCGCTAGGCTGGGCTCGCCAAGCTCGCGAAGCTCGCTCTCTAAATTATACATAACGCTATATCTCTCAGGTCGGCGACGTCGCTTCCCACGACGACGCAGCGAGCGCCTGATGCTGCTAGGGCTGAGCGAGATTCAGCTTCAGTTTCTCCATCATGGCGGCCAGGCAGTCCTTCGTCTGGTCCATGCGTTCATGGGTCATCTGGAAGAGCCGCGTTGACTGCGACCGCGTCTCGGTATGGCGCACGGCGTCCGACTGCCCGAGCCGCTGCAGAGCCGAGTTGAGACGCGCTTCGGCCTCGGCCAGCCGCCCGCGCAGCAACGCCGCGTCCCGTTCGTGGCGCTCCCGGCCGAGCTGCTCCCGGTACAGATCGACCTCCAGCCGCCGGATCTGCTTCTCATACCGCTTGCGCAGCGCCAGCTCCGTCTCAACCGCGCCGTCCTGCGCGGCGCGCACCTGCGTCGCGAGCCGCGCCATTGCCGCGTGGTTCTGCGCCCGCTCCTGCGCCAGCTGCGCCTGCAGCGCCGCCAGCGCCGCCTCGGCCGTCCGCGCCCGGCGCTGCGCCGTCTGCAGCGCCGACGCCGACACCGACGCCGGCCCGGGGCCCGTCAAACGCTCGCGCGACAACAGCGCGTCCAGCTGCGCCGCCAGGAAGCGGTTGGCGGCGCCCTCCGACGGCGTGGTCGTGGGAGCCGCCGCCGCCGCCGCCGCCGCCGCCGCGGGCGCCGTGGCCGCAGGCGCGCCGGAGGCCACGGGCGGCGCCGACCCGGGCCGATGGCGCGGCGCGAGGCGGCGGGCAGCGGCAGCCGGGGCCCGCCCGGGGTGGTAGGGTCGTTCGGCCGCGTCGAGCGAGAAGCCGGCGGCCAGCGCCTCGACATGAGCGTCGACGGCCCACGCCGTCGTGAAGGGCATCCGGCGGGCCGACGGCCGCGTCGCGGCAGCCGCGGCGGCGGGAGGGCGGGGGTAGCGGCGAGGGTGGGCCGCATGCGGTGCGGGCGGCGGGGACGGTGGAGCCGCGGCGGCGGGGGTCCACGTGGTGGCGGGCCACGCGGGCCGGGGAGCGCTGCGGACTCGCGACGCGTCCGCGCAACGGCCACGGGCGTGCGGCAACGCTAGCGACGCAGATGTCGCCGATTCGGTCGATGAGGCCGCGGCGTCCGACGCCGACGCGGGCAGACGGGCGGCGCTGCCCTGCAGAGCCGCATGCGTCCTCCGCCGGTACGTCGGGTCCTCTCGCTCGCTCGACTGGCGGCCGCGGCCGTCGAGGCGCCGTCCGGCCGTGGCGGCCGCGCGACGCGCGGGCGGCGGCACGTGGCGCCGCTGCCGCAGCCGTCGGAGGGCGGCGTGGACGTCGTCCTCGTCGTCCTCGTCGTCATCGTCGCCATCGAGGTCGTCGCGGTCATCGGTGTCAAAGTCGCCGTCCGTCACGACGCTGCGCTCGCTGTCGCTGAGCCATGGTCGCGGCGCGGCGCGGCGCGTGGAGGCTGGCCGGCGAGGCAGTGGCGAGGAGCGGCGGGGCGACGGCGCGGTCGATGCCATGAGCGACGCCTCCTCCGACGACGACGCCGACGCGAAGGCGTCGGATGACGCGGCGCCGGCGGCGCCCGAGGTCGTCGATCCCGGCGAGCCCACGCGGGCGCGGCGGTCGTGCGCTGCCGCTGCGCGAAACCGGAACGCGGCGGTCGGCGGCGTCGTGAACCCGCTGTCGGTCTCGGAGTCGGCGGCCGCCACGCCTGGCCGCGGAGCGCGGGCCAGGTGGCGGCGGTGGGTCTGCAGCAGGTCGTGGAGAGCGTTCTCGCGCGCAGCAGTCGGCGCGGCGGTCGGCGCGGCGGCGGCGGCGGCGGCGATGGCGGCGGCCGATGCCGACGCGTGTGATGTCGACGACGCGGCGGCGCGCTTCATGGCGCTCGCGGACGCGTGTGGCGCTAGGAACATCGACTCCGGCGCGAGCCGGCGCTCGTAGAACGGCTGCCGCATGCCAACGGTCACCACGGGGCGCGACGCGGCAGAACCGGAAGGGGACGGCCGGTCAAAGGGGTTGCGGGAGGCGACAGCGACGGCGGCGCGCCTTCTCGTGCCAGGAGAGGTGGGCTGCGCGATGTACCAGGTTACGGGATGCAGATGCACGGGGTGCCCTCGTGGGATGCGCGGCGACGATGCAATGTCATGGTCTGGGAGGGTGGAGGCGGTGGCAATATGGACGGCGACGGTGAATGCGAGAGCGATAACGATGCCGCTGACGCTGACGATGACGCTGACAGGGACGCTCGCATCATCACAGCTCTTGCTGATGCAAGCACGCGTGCGCTCGTCGCGGCCAGGGCCGTCAGATCACGGAAGCGTCACCACCACGAGTCACGAGACGCCACGAGCCGTACCGACCTGCGTCGCTGCGAACCAGAGGCGAGGATGCCCATGCGCCCGAGCCGGAACTCGCGCCCGAGCCTGCCAGGCCTGCCGCCTTCGTCGTGGCCCCGTCCAGACGCGTGGGATGACGCTGGGCTCGGCATGCCTTCTCGCCGCGTCGTCTCGCTGGCCCTGATCGCATCGCATCGCATCGCATCGCATCGCATCGCATCGGGCCGGACCGGACGGCGTGGCCTCCTTGATGGCCGCGCCGCCTCCACAACGACTCACCGCCGTGGTCGCGGCCACGGCCGAGGGCGCGTCCGCCATCCGCTCGACCGCCGACCGCCGACACGAGCGCGTGAGGGTGATCGGCGGCCATTGGAGGCGTATCCTGCCCGCCCGCCGCCAGACGCGCACGCTTCCCCTCCGATCGCACGTATGGTCGATGCCGTGTGATTCGAACCCCGCCGCCGCCGTCGCCGCCGCCGCCGCCGCCGCCGCCGCCCGCCCGCCGATCCCTCCGTGCCGAACGCCCCCAACTCCGCCGCCGCCGCTGCCCCGACACCCCCGCCCGGCGCGCGCGCCCCCGCTCGCCCTGTCGCGTGCGGCTTCGATGCTCCGCCACGCATCCCCGAGCCCTTGCCAGGGAACCCGCGGCGGCAGCGGCGGCGGCAGCGGCGGCGGCGACGGCGGCCAAGGCAGCGCGCAACGCTGCTCGCTTTCGATTCGCACTCACGCCGGTCAAGGAAGGAAACGATGCCATGGGTGCGTTTTAGAGCCGGCTGCCACGTGACGGCGGCGCGACGGCCGCGAGGGCGCCCGCCGGCCAGCAGGTGGGCGGGAGCGCCGCGCGCAGGACGTCGTCCATGGTGCGCGCGAGGACGATGTCCATGTCGTCGCGGACGGCGGCCGGGACGTCGTCGAGGTCGCGGGCGTTGCGGTGGGGCAGGATGATGCGGCGGACGCCGCCGCGGTGCGCCGCGAGCAGCTTCTCCTTGATGCCCCCGACGGGCAGGACCTGCCCGCGCAGCGTGATCTCGCCCGTCATGGCCGTGTGGTCGCTGACCGCCACGTCCTTGAAGAGCGACACGAGCGCCGTCGCGATCGTCACGCCGGCCGAGGGGCCGTCCTTCGGAATCGCGCCCGACGGAAAGTGGATATGGATGTCCCAAGTGCGCATGAGCTCTGCCCATGACGGCGACGGCGACGGCGACGGCGACGGCGACGACGCCGTCGTCGTCGCTTGCACCGCGCGCGTGATGCCGAGGCGGCCGCCATTCGCTTGGACCCACGTCATGGCGAGCCGCGCCGACTCCTTAATGACGTCGCCTAACTTGCCGGTGAGATGGAACCGGCCCGAGCCTGGCGTCTGTGTGGCCTCGATAAAGAGGAGCCCGCCGGAGCCCGAGAACGTCCAAGCGAGCCCGGTCGCGACGCCGGGCTGCGTGCCGCGCGACGCGATTTCCTCGTCGTAGAGCGGGGCGCCCAGGATGGCCTCGACCCGCTCGGGCGTCATGACGGCGGGCGGCGGCGCTAACGAGGACGGCGGCGAGGACGACGACGAGGACGACGACGAGGCCGCGCGTGCGGGGTCATCGACAGGCGCGGCCGTCACCGCATCAGCCGATTCGGCCGCTTCGCTGGCGGCGACCACGTCGACCGCGACCGTGCGACAGACCGCGGCGAGGGCGCGCTCGAGCTGGCGGACGCCCGCCTCGCGCGTGTAGCGCGCGACGAGGGCCATGAGAGCCGGGTCGGTCACCGAGAGGTGCGCGTCGGTCAGGCCGTGCTGGGCGATCTGTTTCGGCAGCAGGTACCGCCGCGCAATCTGGACCTTCTCGGGATGCGTGTACCCGGGGAGCCGGATGACCTCCATGCGGTCGAGAAGCGGCGCGGGAATCGCATCGTCCACGTTCGCCGTCGCGATAAAGAGCACCTGGCTCAGGTCGACGGGCACGCCGAGGTAGTGGTCGACGAACGCGTGGTTCTGCTCGGGGTCGAGGACCTCCAGCAGCGCCGCGGCGGGGTCGCCGCGCGCGTCGCGGCCGATCTTGTCGATCTCGTCGAGGACGATCACCGGGTTGCTAGACCCGCAGCGGCGCAGCGCTTGCACGAGCATCCCGGGCATCGCGCCGACGTACGTCCGGCGGTGGCCGCGGATCTCCGCCTCGTCGCGGACGCCTCCGAGCGAGACGCGGTAGAAGCGGCGGCCGAGCGCGTCGGCGATCGAGCGCCCGAGACTCGTCTTGCCGACGCCCGGCGCGCCCTGCAAGCACAGGATCGGGCTCTTGACGGACGGATTCAGCTTGCGCACCGCGAGGTAGGCGACCATGCGCCGCTTCACGGGCTCCAGCCCGAAGTGGTCCGCATCGAGGCGCTGCCGCGCCGCAGCGAGGTGGTCGACGTCCTCGGTCTGCGTAGTCCATGGCAGCGCCGCGAGCCACTCCAGATACGTGCGGATGACCTGGTGTTCGGCGAGGCTCGGGCCGATGCGCCGCAGCCGCCGCAGCTCGCGGTCGGCGGCCTGCCGCGCCTCGGGCGGCAGCTGCGCCGCGCTTAGTGTCGCGGCGAGCTGGCGGTCACTCCCGCCGCCGCCGCCGTCATCGTCGTCATCGTCAACATCGCCCAGCTCCTTGCGGATCGCCTCGAGCTGCTGCCGCAGATATGCCTCGCGCTGCCGCTTGCCGAGCGTGTTCTCGACGCGATTCTGCAGCTGCCGCGAGATCTTGAGGACCTCGATCTGCCGCCTGATGTGCGCATGGACGTCGCGGAGCCGCGCGGTAACGTCGGTCTGCTGGAGGAGGCGCAGCCGCTCGTCGGGCGCGAGGTCGAGCATGCCGGCGACGAGGTCCGCGAGCGCGCCGGGCCGCGCCGTGGCCAGCAGGGCGCGCGTGCGCTGCAGCACGGCGGCCGGCAGCGGCAGCTGCAGCTGCGCCAGGATCTGCACCAGCTCGTGGCTACTTTGGCGCACGCTGAGCAGCAGCGCCGCGGTCTGCGCGTCGCCGCGCGCGTCGATGTCGGCGTCGACGTGCGGCGTGATGGCGGCCTCGAGGCGCGGCGCCGTCGCGACGATCGCGTCCAGCCGGAACCGCGCGAGCCCTTCCACGAGCACGACATAGCGTGGCCACGGCGATGCCGACGCGGCGGACGGCTCGCTCTCGGACGGCGCGCCGAGCCGCACAATGCTCAGGATGCGCGCGACCGTGCCCCACCCGAAAAAGCGCGTCGCCGCCGACGTCGGCACATCGTGCAGGACCCGCGGATGGAACGCGCCGGTCCCGATGCTGATCCCGCTCTCCACGGGTCCGGTCGACCACGACGGCGCGGGCGACGACGCCGACGCCGACGACGACGCCGACGCCGACGGCGCGGCGGGCGGGGAGGCGGGCGGGGTCGCGGCGGGCGGCGCGTGCGAGCCGCCGGTCAGGGCCTGCCACGTCTCGGAGGACGGCACGGGCAGACAGCCGACGAGCACGGCGGCGGGCGTGGCGGCCGGCGCGCCGTGATGGGGGGTGGCGCTGGCGGCGCCCGTGGCGGCGGGCGACGTCCCGTGGAGCACGTGGTCCAGCAGCGCGACGGCGTGGCGGTGGCCGAGCTGCATGCGTGTCACGCTGCCCGGCAGGAGGATACGGCGCTCGTCGAGCGGGATGAGGGGCAGCGACACGGGGATCGGGAGCACGGCCTGCCCGCCGGCCGCGGGCGTTGTCGTCGTCATGGCGACATGAGCCTCCGCCGACCGCATGATGATCGGCCTGGCCATGCTGGCGCGTCGCGTCGCGACGATACACAGGGGAAAGGGTGTCGACGCAGGAGAAGGCACGAGGAACCGTCGTCAGCGCGTCGTCAGCGCGTGGTGGAGGGCCCGCGGTGAGCTCCGGCGCCGACGGAACGAGGACGGCGGCCTTGGACGCGCGGCGCGCGGAGACCCGGTGATCACGGCCTGCGGGCCCTGCCCACCGGCAACGCCGTTCCCGCCAGGTCCCGACCAGCGAGCGCGTGGAGACCTTGGCGCGACCCCCGGAGACCGCGCCGATCGTGAGCCTCGCCGCATGCAACGTGGCATGCCCGTGGCCGTGGCGCGACGGCGCGGCGTGAAAGAGCTGGCGCGAGGGTGCATGCCCGACGGCGCCGGCTACGCCGCGGCCGCCCCTCACGTGATCTGAAGCACGCCGCCGGTGCCGCCGCCGCCGCCGCCGCCGCCGCCGCGATCCGCAGGCCACTCGGACGAGCTCCCCGCCCCCCTTCGACTCACGTGAACCGAGAGCGGCGCGGGGTGCGGCGCCGTCGTGGCGACGTCCGTCTCGCAAGGCTCGCGTGGTGCTTCGCGTCGCCGACACGCGTCGCCGTCGCGTCGTGCATCCCCCGCCATCCATCGCCGATCCCGACGGCGTCGAGTCCCATTTCCGCATTAGTCCGTTACATGGCTTTCATGACGCGTGCCAGCCAGGGCCGGCGGCTCGGGGGGCGCGAGGAGCCCACGAGCTGACGAGCTGACGAGCTGACGAGCTCACGAGCTCACGAGGGCGACGAGGCCGCGTCGGCCAGGCACGTGCGGCAGCGGCACGTGAAGCCGAAGGCGTCGCGGAGCGCGGCCTGCCGGTCGGCCTTGGGCACGGCCGGCGCGCCGTCGCCGTCGCGGGGCGCGCCGTTGGCCGCCGCGAGGTAGCGCACGCGCAGGACGTCGCCCGGGGCGATGGGCTGCAGCGCGACAAGGGTCGCGCGGGTCGCGGGCGCGCTCAGCGGCGCACGCTGCGCGGCCTCGATGCCGTCGCCGACCGCGACGCTCGTCACGGCCGACGGGTCGGCCGCGGCCGCCGCCGCGGCGACGCCGTCGTCGCGGAATTCGAGACGGCAGTTCGGCTCGCACGCGTGCTGCAGATACGCCGACACGGGGTACCACGCGAGGCCGTACTGCGTCGCGGCCGTCAGCGCCGAGCCGCGCGCCCGGACGGCGCTGGCCGCGTCGTTCGCCTCCGTCTCGCTCGCCTCCGCGTCGTTCGCGGCCCCAGCCGCGTCGCGCCCGAGCGCGTAGGCGTTGTAGCGCAGCGCATTGACCAGCGTCGCATAGCGCATCGGCGTCAGAAAGTCGGCCAGACCGGGCACGCCCTGCGCGAGCTGCGCCATGAGGAGGGACCAGTCCGGGCGGTTGGCGGCGACCGCGGCGTCGTCGGCGGGCGGCATGTACAGGCGCTCGAGGTGATCCCACATGCCGTACGTGGGCGCAGGCTCGCCGCGCGCCGTGGCCTCGACCTCGTCGAGCATCATGCGCGCCAGGAAGCGGGCCGCGAGCACAGCCCAGCTGTGCTGGCGGAAGGCCGCAGCGTCGGCAGCAGGCGCGACGAGCAGCGGCGGCAGGCCCGCGACGGCGTCCGCGTCAATGCCGATGGCCTCCAGCAGGCTCGCGGCGTCCGGGTCGGTGACCTGGAGGGCTGTCGGCGCGTGCGGGCACAGGAAGCGGTGGAACGCGTGCCAGCCAGCCTTCTGGCATGCCGGCGAGCAGTACGCGACGGCGTCGCACGCGGGGCAGCCGGTCGGCATGTCGTCGACGGGGCCGAGGCACAGGTCGCAGCGGCCCGGGGCCGTCGCAGTGTGGATGAGCGGCTGCTCGGTGTAGACGACGTCGCCAGCGGCGATTGCGCGCGTCGCCACCAGCGTGCGCTTTAAGTCCGGCGCCGCGGCCTCGCCGTTCGCGGGCTTGGGCGCGTCCGCGGGCGGCGGCACGGCTTCCTCCAGCACCCGGACGTTCATGGTCGCCGGGGGGAATTGATCCCAGTACTTGGCGCTGCGGCTCACAATGTCCTCCGAGAGCAGCATAAGAATCTGGTTCATCACCGGCTCCGGCATCGTCTGCTGGAGGACCTCGAGCAGCTTCATGGGGTCCGGGTAGATCTTGAGCGCGCGGACGTAGCACACGGCGGCGGCATCGAAGCGCGAGGGGCCCATGCCGAGCAAGCGCTCGCCGGTGCTCAGCAGCTCCATGAAGTAGCGCTCACGGTCGGCGGGCGCCGTCGGGTGCTGCACGGGCGGCACGTCCGACAGATCGCCCTTCAGCGTCGGCGACATGCCCGCCCGGGCCTTGGCCTCGGCCTGGGCACGAGCTTGGGCTTGAGCGCGCTGTTCCGCCTCAGCCCGCTCCTGGCCTGGAACCGGGAAGTCCAGCAGCCCGGATCGGCAGCCGTGGGTCCAAGCGACAAGCATGAAGAAACGGGGGTAAGACCAAAGACAACACAGGCGTGAGTGAACCATGAGCAGCACGGCGGATCAGGCATGGGTGAGCGCCAGCGATGCATGGCGAGGCATGGCGAGGCATGGCGACCGCGTGCGAGGCACACGGCGCAGCTGCCAACCGCGAGGGCGCCTTACGGAGACGGCGGCGGAACGCGGCATCGTGGTGGCGGCGGTAGTCAAACCAGACGAGATAGCCGACGGCGGCGAGGCCCAGACCAGCGAGCGCGAGCGCCGTGCGCTGGGCGGACCACGGCGACGCCGATGCCGCCGACGAGGACGACGGCGTCAGCATGGCGGGGCGGCCGGTGGTGGTGGTGGTGGTGGTCAATGGGGGAGAGCGGCGGGACGGTCGGGCGGCGCGGGTGCAAGGACCGATGAACGCGGCCAGGACAGCGAGAGAGTCGGCGACAAGCAGCCGGCGAGCGGCAACAACAACAGCAGCAGCAGCAGCAGCAGCAGCAGCAGCAGCAGCAGCAGCAATGGTCGGTAGCGCGACAAGGGTTGGCCAGCGCGGCGGCGGCTCAGGGGTGCGTGCGTGCGGGATCCGTGTCACCGGCCCGACCGACGGCACCAGCACCGACGGAACCCGCGACACCCGTCTCGCCGGCCGGTCTTCTGATGTCGCGGTCGCCGCCGTCGCTCGCGCTGCACCGCGCAGGGTCCGCCGACGTCGCCGTCGCCGGTGCGGACGCCGATGCGGACGCCGATGCGGACGCCGATGGCACGGCGCGGACGCCACGGCGCGGACGCACGACGGCGCGCCAGGGCCCGCGGCGGCGGCCCCTTCGAACGCCGACGCCGCCGGGACGCGCCGCCGTTCCACTCCGCCCGCCACGCCGCCGCGGACACCGTCGCCGTTGCCGCCGCCATCGACGACGACGACGACGAGCCCGGGCGGGCCGACGCGCGCGACAAGGCTCCCGCGACTGGCCGCACCAGGGCCGGTTGCGATGCCACACGACGACGGCGGCGACGATCCGTCGCCGTCGCGCGCCGTCCGCGGGCGCATGCCCCACCAGGGTGGGACAGAGTCATCACCGCGAGTTTTCCTCCTGCTGAAAGGCTATTTATTAGCTAATACGAGAGCGAGAGCAGAGACCGCGAGGGACCCTGCGAGGGCGCACGGCTTTCGCGGCCGAGGGCGAGTGTGCCGGCGGCACGGCCAACGACGGCGCAGCGCTTAGTTGGCCTTCTTGCGGAAGGAGCAGCCCTCCGTGAGACGGGCCTTGCCACCGGTCGGGCGGCACAGGACGGAGGTGCAGCCGTGGCAGATCACGACGGACTGAGCGTGCGAGAACACAGTCGTGATGTTGAAGCAGCCACCACACTTCACGTCCATGAAGTACGAGTTGGGGCTCTGTACAAGACGCTTGAGCTTGTGGGCCTGGCGCTCCGAAGAGGGCAGGGGGTTCAGGAGGTCAACGGCCAACTAGACATCCCGGCAAGGCAGAAAGACAACACATGAATCATACAGGGAGAAACCAGAGGTCAGTCACATGACAGCAGAACCAAAAAAAAAGCACTGACGTCCAGGTAAGCCTTCGAAGGCCATGAATGCGAGTATCGATGCGCGCAGGCAAGGGAGCGAGAGCCAGGCCGCAAGGGCATGGCATCCCCCGGAGGAACAAGAGTACGAAAACTGTCAACATGAAGAACAACCACAACGGGACGAGAACACCGAGGGCACCTGAACGAGAACAGGGCGTCCCAGAAAGCCCGGTCGTGACAACGTCGAAGATACTACGCGGCCACAACGAGCCACGAAGGCAAGAGCAGCCATCACGCCATGCCTCACAAAGAAAGCGACTGGGGAGCAGCGAGGCGCGGTGGCAACGGCTACGCAGAGGCGGCTGAGACTTGTCCAAAACCGCCAGCCATCGGAGCCAGAGAGTCGACGGGCGGTACAACGCAGCCAACGCGCGTCTGAACCAGACGGATGGGCTGAACCAGCGGTAGCGCGCACCGCAGATTTCCAGACACGCGAAAGATCGAAGGCCATGGGCACCGCTAGCGATGACAGCAACGAGAGTACGTCGACTGCGCCAGAGGTCCAAGAGGCCAACAACCGCGTTGATGGGCCCGTAGCAATGGCGTACTGGTAACGAACCTCGGGCCGCGCAGGTCGCAGGAAGGTATCGCTGGCACCGATGAGACTCGCGGCTTCTCGGACACGTGCCGTCGAGACGTCGTCGCACGGCGAGGGAGTTCTCCGTGATCACAGTCGGCAGTCTTCACGGCAGGGAGATCGTTCCAAAGGGGGCCACGCCGTGCAGGCGGCTTCGAACGCATCGACACACACATATCATGGATATGGCTCACTGGACAGCATAGTGGCAGCAGGCACGGCCATCACTTGTTTTCGGGGCGTCGGCCGCGCAGGGCACGACAGAACACGGCCTTTCACGAACGCGTGTCCTCCTCACCGACACTCGACCACCCAAACCGCGGCGGCCGTCAACTCATCGACTCACAATCCTCGCGCCGGCACACTGCCCGCCTGTCTCTCAGGGCCGGATGTCGTCCACGCGCAGCCGAGTGCAGACGCGGTACCGCATCAATACAAGGCCGATCCAGGTAACACGGCGGAAGCGGGGCGGCGCGGCGCGTGTCCATACGGGGGACCGAAGTGATCGTCAAGAGGGCCTAAACGGTGGGGATACTCGAAAACAAGCCATGCCTACCGCCGAGCAGCGCCGGACGTAAAGCGAAAGCCGACGGGCGTTCGCTTTATGGGAGCCATCCCGAAAGGCTTTTCCGGAGGGCCGGACGGCGCACCAGGAAAAGACCGGCCGGGTGGTCCACTCGGACGACGGCTCAATGGCCTAGCTCGTCACTTACAACCATGGTGATTGCTGAGCAGCGTCGTGCAGAGAAGCAAAAGGGGAGAGAAACAAGGTTGAGGTGATGAATGGGCGGCGGTACGGTCGACCAGCTTCGGGCGGGCCAAACAACGTGGGTCGCTCTTGCCTCACCTCCCTGATCTCTTGTCAGGAGAGTGCCTCGGATATCCCTGCCGAGACGGTCTAGGGCCCGTGGTTGCTTTTATTGCGAGGCCCAGGATGGATGGATCGGTGGATGGATGGATGGATGGATGGGTACCACGTCAGGTGCATGTCGGCCAGCCCGCCAGCCCGCCAGTCCGCCTCGGCCGGCCGCCGCCCCCAGCGGGCATCCGGGTCCCCCCCTTCGCTCCCCCCGTGACCGCCCTATCGTGCTTCCAGTGGAACGCCCGGCTTGTCGGAACCCATGCGCCGGCGGCGCGTGCGCCGGTTGATGGTTGTTGTCTGCGCTGCCCCGTCCGCTCCACGGAACCGCCTCGGCCGGACCTCGTCGGACCAGGCCGCCAGGGACGTCCGACCGCCGCGGCGCCACGTTGCACAACCGCGCAGCGTGGTCATCGACTACGGCGCATCCGTCTACCCCCCGGCGGCCAGCGCGACATCTCGGTTTCAACCGCTCGCGCGTATATGCGCCCAATAGTTCCATACGGTCCTCGTCGACGCGTTCCGGACGACCCAAGTGCATGCCGAGACGGATGACCTCCTGGCCATGGTGAAACCCCGGGACCCGACGAAGGTGCCGATCGCCCCCGCGTCTCGGGCGTGTACCCGCTCGACCGATCCGACGCGAGTCAACCCGGTCCGCACGACCCGGGTGTATGCCCAAACGAATGTGATCCTGAAAAACGGTCAACGTCGGCGCCAGGGAACCGTGGTTCGAGGGTTGCTGTGGTATGAAGCCACCAACGGCAAGTTGGTGAACTTGAACCGCGACCTCAAAGCCGTGTTGAACATCCGACGCTGCCTGGCCTTACCCGCCAGACCGGATGCGTTGTGCCGCAACCCAAAGCAAACCAGGTTGCAGCCCAAGGTCGGCAAAGTCATCCAGTACTGAACCAAGATGCTCAATGCTTCGAAGGGACCTCTGGGGGGCACCACCGAAGATTGGTGTGCGTAGGAAGTGTCAGGATGGGCCTATAGACGACGCGTTAAACTAAAGTATGCGTGGCTGCCTGTAGTCGGCAAGAGCTTCCGGCGATAAAAATGTGCACTGGCCCTTATTGGGCAATGGGTGCGCACCAGAGAGGGCACGGTGATCGCGTCGAGTTGCCTACATTGCTGAAGATTTTAGGGAGCGGGGTTCAGGGAAGGAGGCCTCGAGGGAACTCTTGCTGAACGGGCTCAGCGTGAGTGGCGGGCCAGAACTGCGCCCGTCGGCACGATGTCATGCGAGGCCCATCGGAGTTTGGGGGCCTGTATATCTTGAGGCAACTGCTCTGGAAACAACGCTCGGTCGAAGCGACTGAGGTTCTCACCTTCACCCTGCCTGATCCCCCGCGTCACTACTCGCAGCAATCTTTTTGGAGCATTTGGCACTGCCTCTCTGCAACTTTTGCGTCCCTTCTATTTGGGGTCATTTGGGTCACTCCCGGTGGTCCGTGTTTGAAGATGCATCAGAAGAGACGGTGTTTCTGGCTTCCATGCCACCCCTGCGTGACTGAGCCGCTCACTGAGTATCTAAGTCCGTGCGCACACGACCGAACGGCACAATAAATGAGACGTCTCATCGAGCCCAGGCCGCCGGGTCTCCTAGGCCGCGTGGCCTCACCCGTTAGGCCTGCGGCGCTGTGCCGCGTCTCAGGGCATGCCTCACTGCTACTAGTGGTCGGCGGCGCATCCAGTGCTAAATCGAATGCCGCTAGGTGATGATATAAATAAAAGGGGATCGTGTGTACATAGACCCCTACGATGCATCGCGTCGAAGCGCAGGACGGGCCCACATTCCCGCTGTGGCTTGGCCGCTCGTCGTCGAGCACGCTGGCACGCCGTGTGTCCGGCGACACGCAGAGCACGCTATGTCGAAGCATGTGTGTCGTACTGATACTCTGCTTTTCCGGTCCGCGCGGTCACCCCATTGCAGGAGTAGGGTTGGTGGAAACCGGTGTGTAAGGTTCATGCAGCCGCCTCGTCCGCGCGGGCCGTCGTGTAGTGCCCAGCATGGCTTCGCCGTCACTGGGTCTATAACACGGCACATAGACGACCGAACGGCACGATAAATGGGACGTCTCGTCCGCAACCTGGGCATCGAGGGGGCCCTATACATGTTGCGAGAATGAGAGGGTCGATAGGCGGAGGCGATGCCGTGCACACACGTCACTGCTGTCCTCGTTCCAGCCTATCCGTGGATATACTCCACCACGCGTGCTGCTCGGGTGTCTCGGTACCCCCCTGACCTCCGTCAACCGCGTTTAGTTATTGTTCGATATCTTCTAGGGCACGCCCGTCCACCTCATCCGCATCCCTCTCGCCCATTCCATCTTTCCACCTACCATCCAGCCCCTGCCGGCCGGCCATCAGCCGTGGCATCATGCTGATGTTGATACGGGACCATGCAGGGTTGCTGCCCTTCCTGATTCAGGCATTTCTCGTGTATCTAGTCGTCGTGGCCAAACCGATCGGCATCCATCAACCTACACAATGGATTGAAGAATCAGTCAATTTTCCACCAATTCCATCATCACCAGTTCATCCTGGAGGAAACGCATTATATGAATGGCAACCCCCTATAATCGCCTCTTTTGACGGTGCGCCTCTGACCGACATTATGGTGACTGACGACACTACAACGACCCCTCCATGGCTCAATTTACTACCTCGCATGACCGCGGTCCAACGATGCCCGCAGCTGAGGCCAGACGGGTTGTACGAGGACGTTTTTGTAGATACGGCTAACTGGCTTCTCCAAAGCGAGTCTCCGTCTCTCGAATCTTTTCTGCAACGGTTGCACCATCCTTTGATGCTCCCGGTTTCAAAAGCAATTAAAGATCAATCTACGTTGCCCATCGCGATCCCATTTGTTATTGCTTTCTACGCGCGCTACACCGATTTCTATCGCTCGCCCCCTGCCAAGTATCTTCAGCTCGTTCAAAGCGACGGCGGTCTCTCTTCTTCAACAAAGTACGACTACATGAGAGTCGTCAAAGAGCATGCAGATAGCATGATTAATCTGCATTACCGCTGGTGGCTGGTTAATGACAGACAGGCGAGAATAAAGGATGCAATCTTGGACGGCATAGCCCTCCTTCTGTATTTAAATCACGTGTTGCCCGGGGATGGCAAAAAGATTCGCTTGCCGTCGTCATCAAACAGAGAACGTAAGGGTACTAAGCTTGGTCCGTTTCCGGAACTAAAAAATAAGTATTTCACCTTTCTCGACAGAGAGCTTCCCCAACTTCAAAATGTCGATTTGGAGGCGAGGATACAAATGTTCATCAGTTCCATTCGGGACCAGAAAGCCGACGAAATCTCGAAGGTCTTGCGGTCTTTGAACCAAAACGATACACCCGAACGGACACGAGAGTTCGAGGATGACCTCATAGAGATGGCCAATAGTTCCGTGCAGCGCAGACTTGTTCTGTCGCGAGTAGAAAAATTGCAGCATCGTCTAGAGCGCGTGAAATCACAACTTCAATTCAAAAGAGGCTTCTATGCTAGAAGTGCCTTTGTTAATTTGAAAGATCCGGAAGATGAGATGCGGAACCTCATGGGATCACTGCGCAGCGCGTCAGAAAGTTTGGAGCGTACAGCAACAACTTTTAAGCAGCATTGCACGCAGCTTCTTCAGCGCGACCCCTCGTTCGCAAAGCTTCCCCTTGTGTGGCAGGCAAGTGTGGGAGGCATACTTTCTGCTGTAAACTCATCGTTGTTTCATCGCTCCAATCTGTTCCCCCCTCCCCCGTCTGGGACGCATTCAAACACCGCCGATCCTGAAACAGAGGTTGGCTTTTCGCGCGGCCAGCATTTCACGATGGACATCTTGGATTATATCGGTGAACCCCCCTTCGATGCAGTCCGACTCCCCG